>JAFFZR010001831.1:0-10445 GCA_018397195.1 Lethrus apterus
AAAAATACCAGTAAAATTAATTGTTTTTACATTTTAATCAAGTAGGCTTACATGGAGCCAAACAAAATTAGGTGAAATTTATTTTAGAAATCCTTTATATGTAATTCCTATAATACTTAGTAACATGTCAATTCAGTACTAAGTATTAAGTACTCGAACCACAAAAAACATAGTGACATTACTTTTTAAAAGTATGATTAAGTAGGTCAGTAGATATTTTGAAAAACAACAATTTTACTGGTATTTTTTATGCAATCATAGGTTATCTTACATCATTGAAAGGAAAATAAAAAATTCTATTCAGTAATCTAAAAATCCAATATGGCGCCCATTTAACTTAAGGAAGTCGATTAGAGTACCTCGAAAACGGCCATCTTGAATTTTTGTTTAACACCAATTTTAAATTGGTGTCAGCGAATACAGTGATTTTCATATGAAATTTTTTTGCATATCTCTAATACATACGAAGATATTTGACATACAAGAAAATGACAGTTTTCAGTTTTTTTAAAATAACTTCTGACGGGTTCGACATTTTGAACTTTTTCAAACAGATTTTTAATCAGCATCTAAAACTGCAAAACATTGCCTATTTAACTAAATTTCCATCTTCAATGATAAGAAAGTTACCCATGCAATCCCACTCGATCTGGGACACACTGTAGATCTTTGCCGGTCCGGTCTTCATTTTCTTGTCTTTTTTTGTATACAGAAAAAAATTAAGAAATAAAAAATAATCTGTTTCGAACACACAAACATTAAAAAGAACACATTTTGTAATTTAAAAAATTTATTTAAGAAACCCTGTATATCAGTAGTAAAATTTACACACAGTATATCGTTTTATTCATTAAACATAAATTTAATTTTCCCCGAAATTGAAAATCACGTTGAATCGATCGACTGGTCGAAAAATAAGTGCAATAAAGCAACACTTTAAAGCTTCACTTGTTTGAAGCTCAAGAAAAAGGACGAGTACAAAAAACAACTTGAATATTAAAATAAAGCCCTTTCGAGCCAAATAACTCGAAGTGTTTATGACCGAAATTTCCCAAAAACAAGAAATTCCGTGCGGTTAAACGCACCCCTACAATTAAAACACCTTTTGTGTAAACAACCCGCATTCGACGTGCAAAAAATTTTGTATACCTGCACCGAACTATTATTATTATATTTGTGTAAATGCGACGTTGCCGTTGAAGTTTTCGCTAATTCCACACATCTGTCGCAATTAAGGTCCCCTTTTTAATTCGTTCTGGTTTGTTAGCGTCCTTCGGGGTCCACTTGACCAAATTTATCGCTTCGTGCAGTTCAAAATTACGTCCTTTAATCCAACGGAATTTACATGAAAAGTTGAGCTTTCAAAATTGAAAAATTGAAATGAAAACACTGAAATTGAATACTAAATAATACACGAAACTCAGATTTTAAAATTCGAAAAATTTCTAGTTACGAATCGGAAATGATTTCCTATAGTCTGTCAGTTTAATCGGCGCACATCCGTTACGTACTGATAATGATAATTACATTTGACTTAAGTCCATTTCGCAAAATCATTATCTGCAAGAACAGATTTGTCGATTTTAAACGACGGGAAATATCATAGGCGGTGATGAATGGAACTTTACTAAGAAGGAAAGCATTTATCGAAACCATTTAGAAGTATTCGTTATTTTTGTAAAAAAAATGTGAGGTTACACAACAGTTTTTATTGTGAACTTAAACCGCCGTCTAAAGAAAAAATGGATTCGATTTTAACAATTTTTTGATTTTGTAAATTATTATTATCTACTATTATTATCAGATAAAAAAGAATTCAAAATTTTATACGAATTAAAATTATTATTATTATTCTAAAACAAAACTCAAAATTATGAAAGCTACAAAATGTTATCTCTTTCATGTTCGTTTTTATTTTATTATTTCATTATTTTCATAGCTCTTATCAGTTGTTTCTGTTTCATATGTTTTTCCCATATTTCTTCTACAGTGATCGAAAA
Organism: Lethrus apterus; assembly: GCA_018397195.1. Lineage (NCBI taxonomy): Eukaryota > Metazoa > Arthropoda > Insecta > Coleoptera > Geotrupidae > Lethrus > Lethrus apterus. The sequence goes on from JAFFZR010001831.1 coordinate 2,001, forward strand.
AAATTAGTCAAAGTAAGCTATGAACAAAAATCGGCATCGAAAAAAATTAGGCAAAGTAAGCCATGAACAAAAATCGGCATGTCTTTACTTAAACCACTATTTATTTCTTAACGTCAAATTGACGTTTGTCAAAAATGTTGTCGAAACAAATCAATTGCAAATGCTCCTGATTCTTCATAACAGGCAACGTTTCTTACGTTGCCATTCACCGTTTCCTGTTTCATTTCCATTTAAGATTCTAAAAGAAAAGCTTTGATTTGTTTGGACAGCATTTTTGACAAACGTCAATTTGACATTAACAAATAAATAGTGGTTTAAGTAAAGACATGCCGATTTTTGTTCATGGCTTACTTCGACTAATTTTTCTTTTCTTCGATCACACTGTACTTCACATTCACACTGCCACAATGTCGATCATTTATTCTATTTGTTTCTATAAAACTGCATTTATTACCCTTTCTAAAAGAAACAATTGAATTCATATAAAGTTCGTGTTTTCGTGTTTCAAATTGAAAAGTAATACATTTCTGAGGTCAAATCCGTGTTCAAATCGCGATCCATAAATTGCATATTAAAAATATTCAAATTCAAAGCTTCATTAACAGCGACACGGATTTTATCGCAAAAACAATTCCCCAAACAATGGAATTGTAAATGCACACTTAACAACAATAATACGTTCGTTAATCGCACTTCGAACACAACAATCGTAATGAGGCGTTTAGCGTTACACGAAACGAATGAACCGCGCGCGATTTTTCGTCTTCAAGATGGCCGACCACCGATCGCACCGATTTAAATTCCACCACGTACTCCGTTAATATTAAGAAATACGATTTTAACGTAATTACCGAGTTATTCGAACATTCGTATCTCGAAATATCTCGGCCTCTTGTGCATTCTCGGCGATTTTCGAAAGGAATTTACTTAAAGAAACGCGCAACAAGCTTTTAAGTCTCGACTCGCGAAGATATACGGTCGTTCTTATTGTTTCGTTGCGCAATTTTTGAAAAAAGGCCATTGTTTATCGGTCGGAGGAACGTCGCACTTTTCTGGGCGGAATTTAACGATTTAAAAGGGCTTTTGACGAAAACAAGTTTGGGGATGGGGTCGAGACCGATTTACACGATGCAAATATGAGAAAAACGTGTATCGGGTGTGATTTTACCAACTTCTGTTTTAATTGATTTGTTTTTTTTTTTTTTCAAGCATGTATATGGTAACAAATGGTGTTATTTATTCCATACCTCCTGTTTGTAGGTTTCCCCTGTGTCATTTTCGTATTTTGCAGCTATCATTATTATTATTATTTTTTTTTTTTCATATCCATAGAGCTCTTCACTATTCTTAATCATCTTGACACTTTCTTCTTCTTTCAACACGTATTTTCATTGCAAAACATGAGTCGTTTGTCAATTGTTTTGTTTGTTAGTTGCAATTGGAATTTGATCGAACAAAAGCCGAGCGATTCCATAAAAAAAAACGGTTCATACATTTTTTGTTTTTTGTCAATTGGCGTAGTAATTTTTGAATTTTTTTTGGAAATTTTGAAATTTCCATTATTTTTAACATTCAGATCAATTTCAGGCTCACATTTTAGAGTTTTGAAAATTTATAGTTTTGAAAACTTTTTTTTTTTAATTTTCAAATTTTGTTTCAGAATTACAAGATGCGAAAACTAATGAGCATCGTATAAAATTCGAAATCTACGAAAAATAACGGGCTCGGCGATTACTTTTTTTAATTGAGTAAAAACAACTGAACGTCGCTTAACACGCGATTCGTTCCAAACAACGACAATCGAACAACGTATTTTAAAACCATAAATTTCAATTGTTTTTGATATTTATTTAGTCAGTTACGGGCTATTTTGACTTTGACATTTTATCGTTTACACATTTGACAATTTTGAAAATTCATGAACACGTTTTTTAAAAAAAAAATGTTCCAGAACAACTAGATGTAAAAACAAATGAGCGTCGTATAAAATCCGAAATCTGCGAAAAATAACAAGCCGGACAGTCGTTTTTTTATCCATTTTCTCATTCTGATAAGGAAGTTCTTCTGGAAATTTATTTTCAAGTCTAAAAATGTCAACACGAGTTAATTCGCTCAATTTAATTAAAACATTTCCTGAGCGTAATTAGTTAATACGTGGAACAATTAAATCGATGTATTTGTTAAATTATGCGGTTCATTAGGGAACTATTAACGTAACGTTTACGTTGCGGTCGCAATTAAGTAAAATTATCGCCGAAGAAAATAAATTCTTTTCGAAAAATCTGTCAGTTTAATGACTTTATCAAAAGCATACATTTTCTTCATCGACAAAAATAGTCCCTGTGAGAAAATTTAAGGGCTTATAATTAAATGCAAACTTTTTTCCCCATTCTCATTTTCCCATATTTTTTGATGCTTTGGGAAAAAAATTGGCAGCTATCAAACCGATAGTTCGTCATCCTCATATGTCGTTTATTTTCAGCAACGAATATTCATTAAGGAACTATTAACGTAACGTTTACGTTGTGGTTCCCCATTCCCATTTTCTCATTTTTTTTTTTATTTTTTTATGCTTTGGGAAAAAAATTGACAGCTTTCAAATCGATGGTTCGTCATCCTCATTTGTCGTTTATTTTCAACAACGAATATTCATTCTGCTCGAAAACACACTTAGGAACTTTCATCTCAGTGGATGAGAAATCCGAAACTCAATTTCGTATTTATCTGTAATCGATCGTACCCAGAGTTTCTAAATTCCATTTCGTGTTTTCCGTTACCGTTAATTAAAGAGAAAACCCCCGTATCACGATTTTCATTTTCGGTCCGATATCGACTCCAATCTCCAATCACGACTGGAGGCGATCGTTAGGTGGAATGAGTGTTCGAAATTATTATCGCCGTAATAATATACCGTGTGTTGGTCCGGCACGGAGCGGGCGACGCCCACCGATCTTTACCTCGAGTAGTCGGCGGCCTCGTCACGACCTATCCGACCAAAGAAAGCGGCCAAGCGAAAGACATTTTTGTTATAATTAACGTCCGATTGGCGTACACTTAACTGGTAGTAATGACGTTAAATTAACGATACTTAAGGAACGTTTACTGAAAAAGTGCTTGTAAAAAAAACCTGATTAAAAATAACATCAGGTTCGATGCTTGCTCGGTTCTTAATATGCTTTTGTTCAAAACTTTTACTGTGAAAAGGAAAAAGAGGTCAAAAGTGGATAACGGTGCTTTGTTCTGTTACCCCACTTGATCCACTTTTTCTAAAATAAACAAACGACGACGGTCTAACGGTATTACGATATCGCGTTATCACTTCCATATATCTATTTTTCGTCTTATTTCGATAGAAAACGTGTCTTATCTTTATAATATTTTTTCTTTGCACTTGTTTGTAGCTTACGTTTGAAGATGAGTTTATATAAATTTTAAAAAAATACCTTATTTACAAGAAGAACGAACGAAAGCAGCGAAGTAAAGAAAAAGAACAATCAAGTTGCAAAATGATTCCAAATATGCAATGATGGGACAGGTAAATGCCGTGATCGACGAATGTTACAGTGAAATATGCTTATTATCCTTGCGGTTTGGACTATCAGACACATCTTGAGGGTAAGAAATCTGGTGTTTTTTCTTCTAAAAAGCTGTTCAATTCCGGACAGTTTGGAATTGTCAATTCAACGAGATTTTGAATATTCCATTTTTTCAAGCCATTCATTTTAAGAACGAAATTATTTTTTTTTTAATTATGTTTCCCAAGCTGTTTCTAGTCACGGTATGATTTATAAGCTAAGCGATCAGTCTGCGACTACAGTGTGTTTATTCTCAGCGTGAAGACTCACATAATCACATATTACACTTTACGGTGCATTTACTTGGTGTCTATTACGTTAATTTATATTTATTTGTGTTTATTACTTTTAGTAGTAAAATATAATTGTTAAATGGAAACTGGATCATAGGATCGTACCACGTGTTGTGGCCGTGTTGCACACACGTAGTGTGATTTTCCCCACTCATAAAATATGGACGTATACGAAACATGTTACTGTCCTAAGTTAGTAAATCTTACTGATAAAAATTATTTTATTCCATTATATCCATTTAACGGGCAGCTTTATATTTTGTATGTATAGCAATGGAAAATAATTTCCGGACGTACATTGCTATCTGAAAAAAAACCAAGCAATTCATATATGTATGTAATTCATATAAATACATAAATTGCCTACAATTCATCTATATATGTAATTCATGTACATACGTGAATTGCCTGCCCTTTTCTGATAGCAGTGCGCGTCCGGAAATTATTTTCCATTGCTGTACATAAAAAAATATACATATAGCTGCCCTTTAAATGGATATAATGGTATAAAATAATTTTTATCAGTAAGATTTACTAACCTAAAGGTCATTAACATGTTTCGTACACGTTTCTTCCATATGTCATGTGATAGAAAAAAATTCCGGACACGCACTGGTAATATTAGATGCAATAAAGCAGTTAAAATTTTAAGAAGAAAATCAAACAAGACGAAACATGGCAATAAAAATGAATTAACGGGAGGAAAATGTAAAAACGCACAAACCTTGCAAGGGATCGAGTTGGAACAGGGATGGAAAAGGCGACGGCGAAAGTTGGAAACAATAACAAAAAATGCACGTGAAAACATAAACAAATTAAATTAAAAATAGATCAAGGAATTAATCTAAACATAAAAAAGGTGTAAAATCTAAAACCTGTTTTATGTTAGGTTAGGTTGGAAGACCAAATGAGAGAAAACTTCCTGAATAAAAAAAAAACAATGGCGTGAAGTTTGCAAGAAACTCATACTCATTATGAGTTTCTTGCAAACTTCACGCCATTGTTTGTCTTCAGGAAGTTTTCTCTCATTTGGTCTTCATTTCTTGCCTCCATGTCTTTCTTGGTTTCTTGAGTGTTTTTTTTTTCTTATTTGTTTCTAATGAAAATTTTTTCAGTTTTAAATCAACGAATAAAAGATATAATTTCTATTGAATGCATAATTTGTTATTCCTGTCGCTTTTAAATGTCACCACAGACTTCGAATCCAACCAGATTGCCCAATCATAACATCGTTTCACCATTTAGTCGAGCACTTAAAATTATCGTAGACATGACGCCGCAACACGCATCTGTTAAACAACAATTTGAGCAATTAAACATAATAACCGGTCCATGCGATGTTGCATAGAGTAAATACTATATCGTAAGCATAAATGCGGCAGGAGTATATATAAATAATGATAATAACGCTCGAACCATCTTGTGTGTAGCTCAATGTTGACGCAGCTCTCTTCCCACACTGTTAGAAATCGTGGGTAAATTCGCCATCAGTTTCGATTATGATTATGATTGAAATTTGTACATGTATCCATTGAATCGATTTTATTATTTTGTCAAAATAATAATTATAAACATTATTTTTTAATTGAAAGAATAATTATTTATTGACAGTTGAAATTGTCAGTAATTATGGAACCTTAAGGGTTCCATAAGTTTTAAGTAAACGTTTCAATTAAAAAAAAATCACAACCTAACTGAAAGAAAAAATTATATTATCGACGCTTTTCTGAAATATTTTTGAAAATTTCTGAAAAAAATAACTTCGACCTTTTGAACCCAACCCAACCCAAATCTTCAATTTCTCTTTTGAAATTTTTCCACATTCAATTTTATTAATTTAAAGCCGCTGCGACGATTTCTTCAAATGTTTGAATTTATTTTTTTCAATTTTTTTGATGAAGCTTGATTTTCCAAAGTTAAGTTATTGAAGTCATTTGTAGAATTTTTCAAAAAGTTAGACGGGGTAATTTTTTGAAAAATTTAATTTAAAAAAATTCAACATAAAGTTTCAGAAAAAGGTAATTGGGTTGGGTTTGAAATTACATTTTTTCTTTAGTAAAAATGAAAATTGATAAAATTAAGTTATTATCTTTTATTCTTTGATTTTTCTATTTTTTTCAGTTCGGTTGAATATGCCGTATGATTTTTTAAGTTCAAATAAATCCATAGAAAAAGTTAAGTTTTTAAATCTTTCAGTTGAAACGGGTTGGCTTGAGTTATTATTTCAAAATGATGAGTTTAAAAAAAAATTTCTTTCATTTATATTGAGCTCGAAGATCCATCATCTAGTCTTCCAATAATTAAAAAAAAAAATCTGTCAGATAGTTTCTTCAAAACTCAAATGTCAAGCAAGCGACAACAAAAAATATTGAAAATTTTTAATTCGAAAATGTTTAATATTTCCTAAATTTTAATAAAATGATTTTTCTTTTAGTTGATCTTTTGACGATTTTCTACACTTGAATGTTTACTTTTTTCTTTGCGTTGAGTTCCTACATTACGTCAAAAAATTAAATTGTCAATTTGGTTAAGTTGGAAACTTCAAAGGTCATTTAATTAAAAAAACGCACCAATAATTCAAAGTGTGAAATAACTACAAGATTTATCTGCTTACAAGCACTAATGAACATAATACTCTGAGGATTCATTAATCATTAAAGACTCATGGACCACTGAATCCTGCGAATACACATTAAGCCTTGAAGAACACTGATCAAGTCGTATAAATCCTTGAAAACTCGTTAAACCTTGCAGGGCCATTAAGCCTTGAAAATTCATTAATCTCATTTTGGATTTGGAAAACTCGGAAATTTCCAATTAGATAGAATTTTCTAAGTAAAATCCTTTTTATGGTCTCACTAATAAGAAAAAGTTGATTCATATTTAGAAATTCGTTTAATACTCATTAAGCCTTCATTAACCTTCATTAAGTCCTCAAAGATTAATCCTATTAAGCGTTGAAAGATCCTTAAACCTTGTGGATTAATCTCTCGTTAACTTTTATGTATTTATTTAGCCTCGATATGAATACGTGTAGACTCTTTAATTTGTGAGAACCCTTAACACCAATAAAAGATAATACAATAAGGAACACAACCAAATGATAAAATACAGGATCTTCCATTTGAAAATAATCGGTTGTTGTCAAATGAGTAAATTTGATTCGTTTTAATGAACACCCTGTGCATTTCAATTGAAAACATTTTATGTCAAAGCATAGATGTTAGTCATAATTATCCAAAATAAAAACATTAATTAATGGTGCTCTAGAGGTATCGGCGGACTTCTAGAGTACAAAGCTCTTTTACAAAAAAGAAAAAACACATTTGACGCTTTCGTTGCTAACGACACTAGGCATGACTTATGTCAGATTTACTTCAATGCACACCTAGTGTAGTTAAAACTTGTCACTGGCTGAGTGAGAGCTCCGGTGTGTTCGGTTGCCATTAATCAATAAACAACAATCTAATTTAATATAATTTTCAGGTTAACCGTGCAATTCAAAAATTGGGCATAAATTGTCCATTTATTTCAGTCATTTTAGTCGTAGACGCGCGAAACCGGATCATAAACATTTATTTCGTCATGTTGGTATTTTATTTGGTTGTCGAGACTCCGAATTCTGAGTTATTTAATGAAAAATTCCCGCAAGAAACACGGTCCGAAGATATCATCCCCGTTTATTTTACAACCAGATTATCTTCGTCCGCATCGTCTTTAAAATGAAATGTTTTTAATTCGTAGACATGGCGTTCGAACACTAAACGTTCCAGCTTCCTAAATCAAAAGGTCGTTGATTACCACGCAAAGTAAACAAATTGGTCTATTACACTGTGTGTAATTTTTTAAGTCATGGAAATATAACCATATACGGAAACCACTACGTGATAAAAGACCAAAAAAAAAAAAGACCCGTGTCTCCCAGTTTTGCCCAAAGTCATGCACTTTTATTTGTATGGGCTCCCAAAGATTTGGGGTCTCAGTGTCGTTTTTGCAAAAAAGTGATCATTTTCTCAGGCTCATTTCTTGCAAACCGTTCGGAATTTTGATTTACTCTATGAGGCAAAGTTGTAGCTCTTCTCATAAAGAACAAAAACTGTGAACATATAAAATCAAAAAAAAAAAAATCATCTTCAAGATCAAAATCGCAGAAAACTTTAAAAAATTGTTTTTTTTTTACATATTTTCCCCTGTTCAGGTCCATAGGTAGCAAACCGTTCACAATTCAAGGAAACATTCAATTACAAAAATTTACCTAAGATCTCAATAAACAACTTTCTAGAACATATGAACTTCCTAGGAATGATTCTTAACACCGTTTAGGTAGCGCTTTGTTTTTTCATTTTCATTTTCATTTGTTTTTTCTTTACTTCAACATTGAGATACTATGCTATCTATTACAAAAATAATAAAAAAAATATTCGTATTATGTTTATAATGTTGATGGTCCTGGACTTGCAAATCGCACTCTCTTAAGTTGTGGATCCAAATCGTCGTCCGATTGATGTTAACGAAGTATTTGAAGAAGAAAAAGCTGATGATGGAGGGCAGTCTGGAAGCAACGTGCCTGTGGACAC
>JAFFZR010001834.1:0-10171 GCA_018397195.1 Lethrus apterus
CGTGCAACCAATTAAAACGCAAGTTGTGTAATAAATTTATTACACAACTTGCGTTTTAATTGGTTGCACGCTCAAGAAAAGAAAAAAAAAAAGATAAATATAATATGTATAATAATAATTTTCACTTTATAGAATTTATACCGAAATGTGAAGAATTTTTATTTAAAAAGTTTTTATTTTAATCCTAATCCTCCGCTTAACACTCCACAAAAAATATGTGACCGGCAAATGCCGGCTCACTTTAATCCACAATAATTTGCAGGTTATCAATTGGAATCACAATTAAATCAAACACTTTTGCAGATTAAACATTCAACTATACAAAATAGATAATAAGTGCAAGTACACACATAAATTTAGCAATGATTATCACTTTTTACTCCCGATCAAGTCCGTTTTATACGGAGCCCCGAATTTACACGTGGACGCGACGAGATACTATACTATGAATAATAATAATAATTATAGTAATGGTAATAATAATAATGTAACTAACTGAAAAATGAACTAAAGAAACGTGGCCTTCAAGTAAAAGGAAAAAAGGCAAATTTAATCGATGAGTTGAAATCGGTGTTAAATTCTAATTATCTTGACGAAACAGTTATTATTGACTGTGATAGTGAAATGGGCAGCTCCTTCAGCTCTACTTCTAGTTAAAAAACTGTAATTAATTATAATAATGTGAGTATGAAAAAATCCACCAGAAGTAAAAGTGTTTATTTTAAACTGTTAAATAAAATCAGTGATCTTGAAAAAAAAAAAATATTACCAACTACATGTTGCATTTACGAAGATGAAAAATAGTATCCGGAAAACGAATGAAAATTCATTACGACATTAGGAGACATTCGTCTTCATTTTTCTCATTTTTTTCAACTGGCACAACCTGTATATTTTTACATAAATATTTGTAGAATTCAATTCTGAAGATTTTTCATACAAAGACTATATGGCTGTCTTTAGCCGTTTATTAAAAAACAGGGTAAATGATTAAATACATGTTCAAATAATACACTTTACACATCATGTCTGTCTGAAAAGAAGGTAGAAATATCATGCTGCTATAGTTTTTACAAAATAATAAAACGTGAATGATGCATTGCTTTAAAAAATACTTAAATGTGTGAGGTGGTCCTTATTTCTTTGACCTACATTTTATGAGAAACGTACTACCAAATTTTTTAAAACAGTTGCCACTTGCCAGAGAGAGAATATGGTTTCAACATGATGGTGTACCCGCTCATCATACGCAAGCAGTGAGGGAACATTTAAATTTAGTATTTCCAAATAAGTAGCTAGGGAGAGGCGGACAGCAGCAAGATCACCTGATCTCACTAAAATGGAGATGTGGGGACATATAAAGGGCATTGTTTATCGGGATCTACCAACTACTGTAGAAAAGATTATTAGAGAAGTCGCTGTGATGAACGGACGTGTTTAGCAAGTGCTCGTGAAATTATAAGATTTCATTGTTATAAATTGAAATTAGTGCATTAGATTTGGTGACGTTATTTAGTAATTGTCGATGAATGGAGAAAATTTGAAGCTAGTTAATTAACGAGTAAGTTATCTGAACAATTTACGGAAATAAAATTGTATTGCGAGGTGAAGTGATATTCAATAGACTTTTTGCGGGGCTCAACGGTCGATACGATCAAAGAAAAGTCACTCAGAAGATCTTCTTGTCGCCTTTTTTCTCCGTCCGTTCGCAATTATAATCCAGATTATTTAATTATTACAACCTAACGTCAAGATCTGTTACTGTACAATTAAAAAAAATTACCTAGGTCGTATGTAACGAGATTACTCAAATAAACTTACATTGCTTATTGAACTTTTTCGCTGCCGCGTTGTTTTACAATTAATTGCAAATTTGATTTGATAAATATTTTTATTATCGATTGTACGTTCATTGATGTCGTTTACTTTTATTCGGCTGTTTGCAATGTGGTAACATTATAAACCAACAGTGTGGTAACATTTTCTTCAATCACGTTTTGAAACATCAAGGATATTCAGTCGCCCAAAGTGCATTTTAAAGTCATTTAAATATCTTTGAATTAACGGGAAAAATTTCTCTTTGCCAAAAATGCGATGTATTACTGCCAGATGATGGAGGATACGTCTAGGTTGTGATGGGGAATTCCATTACGAATGCTCGCTTCGCTCATCTACATACAGAGCTATGGCCAGGGATAAAAAATCAGCGTGGCGATGCGAATTTTGTAAGAAAAATAGGGATAAAAACGCGGAGACGAAGAATCGGATACGGTGGATATGGCTAAATTCATGTAGACATTAAAACAATCCTAGAGGATATGAAGAGGCAACTCGATGAAAATACAAACAAATAAATTTGCATTGCCAATCAATATGAAGAACTTAAGAAGGGACAGGCTGTTATGAAAAAACAAATGGACCAGCTATTAAACCAACGTAAAGAGAAAGACGAACGAAAAAATTGAAGAACCTACAAATCGTATTCTGGCAATAGAACAAACTAGCAGAGATAAAAATCTTGATATTCAGGGAGTAGTAGAGATGGAAAATGAGAACTTGGAAACAGTTGTATGCAAAATTGCGAAAATGTGAGGGTAAAATCATAATCTATGAGCAACTATCGCCAGCCCAGAAAAAACTTCTCTGGATGACCAAAAGTAAAGCGAAGGAAGTCGGCTGGAAGTTTGTATGGTTTCGCGATGGGAAAATACTTGCTAGGAGAGATGAAGGAGAACGGGTTATTCATTTAAAGTCTGAATCTGATGTCAATAAAATACAATAACTCACGGATTCTATCGTAAGAAATTCGTTTATCAGTTGAGGAGTGTGACCACCACTAGGTTAATTTAATTTAATTTTCGTGTTTTATTTGTCTGTTCGTCAACATGGATACGTCTTTTATGGAAGATGATATTGAAAGTGATATGAACTGTGCACTTTCCGACAGCATAGACAATTGGTTTCAGTCATTAAATGTTAATACTACAAATAGATTCTCCTTGTTACAACTAAATATTCGTTCAATTAGAGCCCACTTTGATGAACTGTGTATTCTAATAAACAATTCCATTAATGAAATTGACTGTATAGTGTTGACAGAAGTGAATGTGCGTGAAGACATCGATCCCGAGATACTTCATATATTATCTATTAATGGCTTCAAGATATTCTCAAAACTACGTCATTCCGCTGCAGGTGGGGAGATTATGGTGTACAGTAGAGATAAGTACGATGTTGATGAAGTAATGATAAATTTCTCATCTTGTGAAACTATGTATCTTTCGTTAAAATACGAGTCAATTGTGTATGATATTTTAGCTATTTACAGGCCGCCTAGACTTAGTAGCAATGAATTCATTGCGGAGCGTGATCATTTTCTGCAGAATAATGTTAATAAGAATTTAATCCTGGTAGGTGACACCAACATTAATATTCTGCAGGAAGCTGACGTGAGCCAAAACTATGAGACTGTGCTGTTGTCTAATGGATTTGTTAAAAAAATAGGTTACTGTACAAGGGAGGAATATATTCTCAATCGTCTGGTTAAATCATGCTTACATCATATTTACCTGCGAGGTTGTGGTGCGGAAGCTCATAGCGTCATTGTCAGAACAAAAATTTCTGACCATTACTTAGTAGGATGTTCTATTCAAGATGACTTCCCCTCAAACAATGCTCCAAAAATGAAGCCTTTTTTGCCAAAACTAGATCAAAGAAATTTTGAGGAACTTATTAGGTCAATATTACTGCGAAGATCCCCTTCAACACTTTACATCTGTAGAAGAGCTATATAATTATATATGTGACGCTTATAAGAATGCCATTACGGATTCCACTTTCCTTGTTAGAACTAAAAACTCAAGGAGAATCTTTAAACCATGGATAAATGATGATCTCATTCGCCACATGCAGTCTAGAGATAAATTATTCAGTTACTGGAAGAAGTGTCCAAATGTTGGAATTAGGAAAGAATATTACAGAGTACAGTACAAAAAATCAAGAAACATGGTCAATGCCGAAATAGTTAAGGCAAAGAAAGATTTCTATGCCAAACTCTTCAAGCAAATAAAAGGGGATATGAAAAAAAACATGGACTGAACTCAATAATTTGCTTGGCAGAAAAGGTCGGAAAACTGGAGATGATTTAATAAGAAAGTCCATGAAATTAGGGGATAGGGTCATTGCCGATAATTTCGCAATAAATTTCGTCGATAAAATTGATAGTATCTCGCATCATTGTGATAGGGAACTATTTCACCATTATGTGGACACGTCTTATCAGAAAGGCCTTAAAACCCACCCACAGTCAATGTACCTTCCGAAAGCCACATATGATGATATCTACAAATTAATACAGACGATGGATACATGCAAATCACCGGGGTTAGATGGTATAAAGATGGCAGTGATATCTGTTATTCATAAATTAATAAATATGTCAATTGCTCAGGGTAAGCTGCCAGCAATGTTTAAAACTTCGATAGTAAGACCAATTTATAAAGGTGGATCCCATAAGATGTATGATAACTATCGCCCGATTTCCATCTTGCCCGCCATGGAAAAGATTATGGAAAGGTACATCACTGAGAAGCTTAGATGCTCTCTGAAAGCCTATGATGTGATTGACCAATATCAATATGGCTTTCAGCAAGAAAAAAGTACCACAGCGGCCTTAGATTATTTCTCCGATATAGTAAACAACAAACTTGACGAGAACAAACATGTTGTGTGCCTATTCATTGATTTTTCGAAGGCTTTCTATAGTATCAATCATTCGAAATTGATCAAAATGCTCCATCCTGTGGGAATTCGCGGAATTATATTGGACTGGTTTAAAGACTACCTTACTGATCGATTTTCAAAGGTAAAAATAAAGGAAGAGTTGAGTAGAGGGGTTCCCATTAAACGTGGCGTGCCGCAAGGTAGTATTCTTGGACCGATACTATATTTGCTCTATGTGAATGATATTGGATCATGTTTTAACAAATGTACCTATTTATTGTACGCAGATGACACCGTAATTATGTCGATGCATAATGATCTTGCTACAGCTATTAATAGATTACAAAACGAGTTCTGGGCTTTTCAAAACTGGGCTCACGATAAAGAATTGTGTATTAATAGCAGTAACACAAAAATTTTACATATTACATCTCCACATGCAGCAAGGTCAATCCCAGTAAATATAATCTTCCACAGCCAACAGTCTCTACATAGAAGTTTCGGCATGGATGGGCCATTATCTTCCTGCAAGTGTACGCAGGAAATCGAAGTCGTCAAAGCCCATAAATATCTGGGCATAATAATAGATGAGCACTTTCTGCGGAAAGCTCACATCGTATACATTACGAAAAAGCTGCGTTTCTTGGCATCAAGATTTTACCACCTCAAATGGTATGTCCCAGATTATACTATGAAGATGATCTACTTCGCCTTGGTGGAATCCGTAATTAGATATGGAATCTCAATTTGGGGACATGCCTCGAACTACCTCATTCGGATGATGCAAGGCGTGCAGGATAGGATAGTGAAATGTATACTATTCTGGAATAGGGACAGAGAGACCATCAATTCATACCAGACCCTTGATATCCTCGACAAACTATTTATTTGGTGCATACTGATAAAAGATTTCTTTGCCAACAAACATAAAGTACCAGTTGATCATTCGCATGCAACTAGAGCACGGGACTCGGGCATGCTACAAGTTCCTAACTTCACTAATAAATATTGCTACAGAACAATGAAAGTGACAATACCGAAAACGTTTAATCTTGTTCCCGAGTACTTGCTGCAATTCCATGCGCACAATGAAAAATCAAGTAAAACATTGGCTTACACATGACGATAACGTATAAATTTATGTATTTTGTGTTAGCATATTTGCCACTGATAAGTTTATGCTTAGTGGCTTAATGTAATGATTTATGTACTCTTGGTAATTTATTGTATAATTTAAGTTGATTTAAAAAGCTCATTATGTTATTCTCAATACTTTTTCAACTTAATTTTCTGAAATAATGTTATTATTTATATTGTCTATATTGTTATTATTTATATTTTATACAGCTATTATTATTTACGTTATGGCTTAAAAGGTTTATTTTGGGGGGTGGCATGCATACCGTATCCTTGATGCGTGATGTATGTCATTTCACCCGAGTGATGGTGAATGGTGGAGGTCGGAGGAATTTAAATGTAAAAAAAAATTATTATTACATATTATTATTATTCATAATAATAGAATTTATTTCCGTTAGGTAACAGTGCTTCATGGAAAAAGTCAAAATAAATGTGGAGGTGTAGGACTCCGTCGACGGATGGCAAAGTCGTATTCCCGAAAAACATTTTATTAAAGGAACAAATTCACTGTTTTTAAAGCCATTTCTAGCAATATCAGCGGTGGCACATTTTAAATATGCCTTTCCAAGCAATTAACAAATTTGGTAAACGAGACCATTCTTGCATGGTTGTTTTCGATTTCTTAAGAGTAGTAAGTCTTCAATGGTCCCATGAATACAAGATCTAGGGGTTGCATTTTGTGTGTAGGCTTATTATAATTAATATATAAACATTATTTTTCCGAGCTAAGTTTATGGCGTCGCGCGTCGCGTCGGCATTCTAGGTATTGGAACAATGCCCATCCAAAATTACTTAACCAATCAGTGAAGATATATCCCTGGATCCAACCAGATATGTGACATGCAGCAATTGTTCCTGGTGGTGCACCATTTAACAGCTCAGGTTTCATGATAAATGATAATGAACATAATGAAAAAAATTAATTAATGTGTTAAATTAATTTTATTTAATAAATTTTTATCATAGTTTATGACAGTCGACAGTTTTGTGACAGCCGAATACGCATTATTTGGCAGATAATCACCTTATAAGATAATTGATAAATGTGAGATTGAAATATCGGCCCTAAGACAATAATTATAATAAACTTTCAAATGTATTGTAGCATGCTCCAGTGCATTCAGTTTAAAAACAGTGTATTTTTGTTAATATCTTAAATACCATCTACTACAATCGTTTATACAGTGAGGTTGTTGGCTATGGAACGCTCCAAATTAAAAATTCCCCGATTATCTGCGGTCAAAATCCTCCGACAGGTCAACTTTTCTTTTTGAACGCGTATCTTTTCTGATAGTTGTCAATTTTTTCACCCACACTCCTCTGCGTAATGACGTCATCGCCTTTTTGATAATGACAACCTATATTTTTTATTTCGTTAGGGTTTTTAAATCAGTTTTCAACGGTATACAATTTTAAATAGGTTACATAAGAAAAAATCAAGAACGGCCTTCAAATTTTAATAGAAAGATGAATGAAATGAACAAATTAATCCATTTTACTAAGAAAAGTAGTTCAGAACCTACTTTGATTAAACCGTCTTATTTTGTTTATTCACGGTTTAATCAAATTAGGTAGATCTTCCTGAAACTTTGTATAGGGCCATAATTTCTTATTCTGAACAACTTTTCGTAGTAAAATTTTGCCGCATCATGGATTAACTATTAATTTGTTCATTTCATTCATCTTTCTATTAAAATTTGAATTCTTCTTTCTTATTTAAAATTGTATACCGTTGAAAACAGATTTAAAAACCCTAACGAAATAAAAAATTAAAAATATAGTGTAACGGTTTCTTCGTGTTCTTGTTTCGTTTGTGTTGTTCTATTGCTGGCTCTGTAGTTGGGGGCCTGTGGAATACCACTACTGTTCTCTGCATGGGGGTAGAAGTCAACCTAAATGGTCTGTTTTGTCCCGAACATCTTGGTGATCGTACAACGGGAACATCTTTTATTGTTTGAGTTTCTGCTCTGTGAGCGATTCAGTTGTATTTTCATTTGTTTTTCATATAGGTTGCGTTTAGTGTCCTTACATTATATCCATGGGTTGTATTTATTCGTGTGGTAGTTCATTTAGGTCTGTTCCGTGTTGGGAATCGTTATTATGATTTATTTTGGGTTTGGTTCGTTCGACAATCGTTTGTGGTTGTCATCTTCTGTAAATGAACGGTCAGTCATTATTCAGTATTAGTATTTGTGGTTGTACTC
This sequence comes from Lethrus apterus, assembly GCA_018397195.1. NCBI lineage: Eukaryota > Metazoa > Arthropoda > Insecta > Coleoptera > Geotrupidae > Lethrus > Lethrus apterus. Next base: position 8,067 of record JAFFZR010001834.1, read on the forward strand.
ACCTCGGGTTATCGTTGTAGTTCCTAGTGTCCACGTTCTCCTTTTCCTTCTTCAATCGCTGTAGATTTTGATCCGAGGGCTTTAGCCGCAGTCAATAAGTTTTTAAGAAAATTTTTAATAAAATTTTTAAGAAAATGTTTTACCTAGTTTAAGTACGCCTTTTATTTTATGAAAGTTTTTGTAAGTTCTTATCATGGTAAGTGATTTTTGTACATATATGTATGTGGCCAGTCAGTCGTTGTTAACCTGGTGGAATTTACACGAATCCAAAAGGAGTTCTATATATTAATGAAAACAAAAAGGGAATTGGGGAATAAAATTACTAAAATTAAAGTTATCGACTGTGATGTACTTTACAATTTTATTAAAACACACAACTTTTAAATAAATGCTTTATATTTATTTAAAAGTTGTGTGTTTTAATAAAATTGTAAAATACATCACAGTCGATAACTTTAATTTTAGTAATTTTATTCCCCAATTCCCTTTTTGTTTTCATTAATATATAGAACTCCTTTTGGATTCGTGTAAATTTACGGTCATTAGTGTTTATGTAAACATTGGTAGACATTTGTTTTAGTTTCATAGTGTTTCAAGTCTAGAATGCTTTTACAAGTCGAATTGTTATAAATTATTTTATTTAAGTCAATTATTTGTTACAAATGTCGTTTCAATTATTTTATTTCAATTTTGAGCATTAATAGTAGCGTTTTGTCTTTCAATGTTTGAGTTGTTTTGAATTCAGCCACTATTAAGGTTAGTGATTTTTAATTTCTAGTTAATTTATTTTTGGGAAGTTTAATAAAATGATAGGGTTGGTTTGATAAGAGATTTCTTTCCAAGTAAGTCGGAGAGACAAGTTGTGCTTTGGCAATTATTGGTGAATTTCAATTTCGTTGAATTAAGTGTGATTTCTGGATAAATATTTGTGCTAGGTACTTTAAATTGTAACCTCCTTTTAGTTATTAGTGGTTGATATTTTGGATGAGGTTACAATATCAGGATTGTCCTGGATTAATAATTTCTGCTCTGACCGATCACAATAATGTGTGCCGAAATGTTTGTGCTCTAAATTTTACTGCATGCAAAGTTAATATTGTTATTAGTTTTTAAGCTTACGAATTCGTGAATCACGTGTTGATCAACATTTGACTACTTACCTGTTTACCGTTCGTCGTGTGTGTCAATTTGAACATTTAATCCTTTGGGAACAAGCTTTGTTATCCACCACTTACTGGGGTAACGAATTGGCACACGCACTTTTTTCACTCATTAGGTTTTTAACTAATTAGCGCGTGCCAACATTTTTTGTTTACGTTAAATACCTTGCCACAGCCTAGCGTTGGCGTACGTTTGTCGAACGTCAATAGCCGCGTCCACACCGGGCGCCGGGCTAGCGCGGCAGCTTCGATGTGCGGCTCGCGAACTTGGCCTCGCGAGGCGCCTCAGTAGTTTACCCGAATACACAGAGGCGAGCCTCGCGAAGCAAGCCGAGCCATGATGAAACTTTTCCGTAACAGCTACCTAACAAACAACAGCACATCTGCAGAATTGCCTCGCGAGCCGAAATCACCGTCCACATCGAACGAATAGCGCACACTGAGGCACCTTTGAGCCGACGGCTCGACCCCGAGGCACGCTCATCCGAAGCAACGCGCGCCCGAGCTACGTACACACTGACCGAGCATTTGGCTCGTGAGGATGCCCGCGGGCCCGTGCGCCCGGTGTGGACGTGGCTATTTGTTTAAATTATAACAAATTATAACGTGGAACGTGATTGGGCTTAGGGATTGTAAAAATTTATTCATCAATTTGAACTAACTGATGGAACACATTTATAGTAAACTGTGTTTTTGAATGGTTTCCATAGTAAAATACATCAAACTTCAAATATATTTATTTCTTGAAAACGAGGTCGAAACATATTTATATATACTAAGTGACATAGAAAAAAGAACACCCTGTAATAATTATTTTATTTGAACAATTTTTACTATACAAGTATGTTCGAGTTCGACTAATAAATTATCAAAATTTGATAAAAATTAAACTGATAACTTCTTCAAAAAAATTAATAATGTGTTGCGCCACCATACTGTCTTATA
>JAFFZR010001835.1:0-10154 GCA_018397195.1 Lethrus apterus
TCTCAGAATTTTTTTTATGCAACCTTGTGATTGTGAAAGGGTAGAAAAGTCACTATCGGATTCCACAAAAAAAAAATCTATGATGTCATTTATTTTTTTTGTGATGACGTCATAACTACAAAACAAATGAAAGTCGGAAGATGAATCGCACATATTAATGTGTATTTTTGAAATCAAAAATCGACCTGTATCAGCGTTTTTTAAAAAACCGGTTGAGTTCGTTTTTATTTTAAATATTCCTTACTCTTTGTCCTCACTGTATATACGCTCTATGTATACGGGCTTGTAATCTATAAATATATTTTATATCACACGCTTCGATTCTGAAACATATTTACTATTAACTGATGATAAATTTAAAAAACTAGTTAATTATCAGAGAAAACGTTTAAATTATTATATACAAGAAGATGGTTATCACTTAGAAACACCTGGACACATTTTATTTAATTCCAACCACTTAAACTCATAACAGTGTTGATGATACGTCAACAGTCAATACTAATTGCGGCTCCCGCCAGAAGCCAAAACCTTATTTGGATTGTAAATACCCTTAAAAGCCTACGATCTACTTATTACTGTATATAGAGAAATCTATGAATTTACTACAAATACTTTTTTTTATATTTTAAATTTTAATTACATAATTTTGTATGAATTAAAATTTTATTTTGAATTGAATTTACAATAGAATAATATACAAACTCTGTAAAGATTCAGCAATTATCTACTTATTTCAAAAGACAAATACTGTACATTTTTCCTTTAATTCTTTTCGTTTATAATCTTCCTTTATGTATACGTGCCCCAATATGTCACTTATAATCTGTAATAAACTTAATAAAATCAATAAATTGACGATTAATATCAAAAAATGTATGTAGATGTGAAATAAGATTTATCGAGTGTAGGTCTTTTGAAATATGTATATTTAATTTGATCAGCTATACATAATACGTAATGTAAATTTATCATCATTGTTATTATTAATCATTTGTGATACATAATGTTCGAAATGTTCTTTTATTTTATTCGTTAGTGGTCCTTAAAAGTAAAATGTATGCGCAAACAAAAAGCGAGCAAATATAAAATGATAAATTACACATATGTGCAATCTTTCAACCATTAAATTTCAAAAACTGCAAAAGAAGAACTAAAAGACTTGTTCTGTAATTATAAATCGATATACTGATATATGCAAGTTCATATCTCTCGAGTTGATCTGCATATCTTGTTTATTTAACATCACTTAAACCGGAGCTGGTGTTTGGTTTTCAAGTAATTTGCGTGGGGAAAGGAGAATAATTTTTCATGTTCTATTTATAGTAACATACGTCCATAATATGTCAGGGTAGATACCCACACACACGCATACATCGGCGCTTACAGAGGCTCAAGACGCAAATGCAACAAAATCCTGATGTTCTTGCGTAAGTACTAAACAGCCCATACCAAGGCACAAGCACGAATGCAAAAGACAATACCAAAGGAAATATGCTGCTTTACGTATGCTAAACAAGGCTCTCTTAGTATTATCAGATATATACGTAGCACCTGATACTAGAATGTTACACAGGAAAACTTATCGATCAATATACAGTGCGTTTTACAAAACGGGACCAAGACTATAGCGACTTCAATTGTGATTTAATCACCAACAAACCATATATATTATCAAATGGGACGTCTTAGCTACAACTTGGTGAAAAAAAAATCTTTTTTGAACACCTTCATTTAGTTGTTGTGACATCACCGAATTTATTTTTAAAATTTATTGTTCGATATAATTTTTTTGTGTGTTTTTGTAGAACATTTTAAGTACTTTTCACCGGTATAAACTTTTAGTTGGGTTTTGCAAAAAATGCAAAATACTGGTCTGAGCTAATAGGCTGTTAAATCCGAAATTCTCTTTAGCAACCAATTTCTGATAATAATTAAGCAAGCGTAAAACAACTGCGTCGCTTATTTGACGTTTCAAAGTGCCGAAAAAAGTCCGTTTTGTTTACTATTAGCCATCCCAAAATGGAAAATACGACTAATGAACTAGTAGATATGTTACAAGTTTATTTTGAGTTTGTATTTGGAGCAATTATGTCGGGAAAACAATCAGCATAAAGCCTCTGCGCTTGAACACTATTTTTCTGACTCTTAAAATAAACTTGTAACATATCTACTAGTTCATTAGTTGCATTTTCCATTTTGGGATGACTAATAGTAAACAAAAGGAATTCTTTCAGTACTTTGAAACGTCAAATAAGCGACGCGGTTGTTTTACGCTTGCTTAATTATTATCACAAATCGATTGCTAAAGAACGAAATTCTCTTTAGCAATCAATTTGTGACTTTCAGCCTACTAGCTCAAACTATTTTTTTTTTTTTTAATTTCATAGTATAACCCTACTAAAAGTTTATACCGATGAAAAGTACTTAAAATGCTCTACAAGAATACACAAAAAAAATTATACCGAGCAATTTAAAAAAATTGTCGGTGACGTCACAACAACTACATGAAGGTGTTTAAAAAAAAAATTTTTTTCGCCAAGTTGTAGCTAAGACTGTCCCATTTAATAATATATGGTTTGTTGGTGATTAAATCACAACTGAAGTCGCTATAGTCTTGGGCCCGTTTTGTAGAACGTACTGTATATGTATGTTTCATAATGATATATACATTTATTATGAAAATGATAAGATGATAATAATTATTGCAAATTATATTGTTTATAAAAAAAATCTTTTCAAATATTAAAAATAATGTTTAAGTTGTTTAATGTTTAATTCATTCATTGGAAGAAGAATTCCTATACATATTTTCTGTGAATTAAGTTTACATCGTTATAATGTAAGTTAAATTATATTTACGTTTATATGATCGCCTTTTTATAAGTTAAGTTTTTGTTAGGATGTTTTGTGGGAACACACTTCAGTTTTAAGGTAACCGTAGTAAGTTCTTGTAGTAAGTTAAACTTATTTGAAAACTATATTATCTTTAAAAACATATCGCAAACAAAACATTGGCGACAAAGAAAAAATTGAAAACACATATTTAAATTAATTAAAGAACAAGTGTCTGCTAGAGTGCAAACACTCTTGTTCGTTTAAATAAAGTGCTAAAACAATAAATTAAAAGTTGTATACGTTTAGTTAGAGCATAACACATAATTAGTTAGTGCACAATACGAAGTATGTTAACAATGTCGAAACAAGTAGCAGGACCTTAAATAATTTCGATCAAAAAATGGCAAACTTTTCAGTTTTTAGAGAAAGACTTACGCAGTTTTTTGTGGCAAATAAAATAACGGACGAAAGTCGTAAACGAGCAATTTAAATACATTAAATGAGCATTGTTTCATTTTAATACGAAATTTGTGTGTTCCAAAGTTGCCGGCGGAAAAAAATTTGACGAACCAATATTAAAATATTAGATATTCATTTTTCATCAGTAAAGTCGTATTTTGCGGAACGCTTAAAGTTTTACGCAACAAAAAAAAAGTGCGAAATGGGAAGCTAAACTAAAAAGTTTAGCCGCAAATTGCAACTTTGGAAACGAGATGGATATCGTGCTTCGTGATGTTTTTGTCATTGGAATGAACAATGAAAAGCTTATGGAACACATGTTTGAAGAAAATGCATCCGACTCAGCGGTATCAATAGCCAAAATCATCAAAATTGCTCTTTCGAAGGAGTCCTCGCTCAAGGATAACTTTTCTGCCAGCTTGAAGACCGAACTGTACATTTCAATCGACAGCATAAGCTTACGGATCCTGGTGGATCGCGACGTCCAAATCAAGCTTTGTCTGCACCCAATTTGGCGAGCGGTAGAAGTTATCGGTAAGAAGTCAAATTAAGGAATTCCCCAAGTGCAATGTTTGTGGCCGTCGTAACCATAAGCCAAAAAATGTAAGTTTAAAAACTACACTTGTCACTAATGTGGTATTAAGGGTCATTTAGCACCCGTTTGCAAACGTGTAAACTCACAGCATTTTATGACAGAAAGTATTGATGACTCAACCTTTAGCATACGTACAGTTGATATTGATAATAATGGTAATGTTAAACCTACTTATGTAAATTTGTCATTATAAAACATTCCAATTAGTTTTGAAACCGACTCGGGTTTTGCTCATGCCGCTATTTCCTAAAATTTATACTTAAAATATTTTAGGAATAATGGTTTGAAGCCAAATGATTTATTTTTAAAGGATTATTTTGGAATTTTGTTTAAGCCTATAGGTTCTATAGATTTTAATGCGCTAAAACGATAAATTTGTATTGAAAGCGTACGTGATAAGAAAGAGGGCCTCCTCTAATTGGTCGAAATGGATTAAAAATGTTAAAGTTGGGTATCTGTAACATCGAAAATGCGGAAACTAATTTTAGCACGAGTTCTTCAGCCAATAATGTCAATGAGCTAATCGCAAAATATCATAATTTTGTAAAGGGAATTGGTAAAACATAAGATATCTAAAACTAAAAAAAGGAGCCACACCAAATTTTTTTATACCTAGCCCGGTCCCATTTGCTTTGAAACCCATGATTGAGGAAGAAATTCAACGTTTAATTAACAATTGAATTTTAACTCCACTCGAATTTCCTGAATGGGTCACTCCAATAGTATCAGTTTTAAAACCAAACGGAGGCATCAGAATTTGCAGTGACTTTAAAATCACATTAAATATTTATTTATTGAATATTTATTTACTGAACTTCAAGGTGGAAATAAATTCTCAAAAATCGATCTCTCTGATGCTTATCAGCAACTCTTATTAACATTAGTCTAAAAAATTAGTCACTATTGCTACCCATAAAGGACTTTTTTTCTTATAATCGTCTTCCTTATGGCATTACTAGCGCACCTTCCATATTTCAAAATAATATAGAAGTTGAGTGTTACTTAGATGACATTCTGACAACTGGAAAAGATGATCATGAACATATGGTACGGTTGGAAGATATTTTCAAACGATTGTAAGAATGCGGATTAAAAGTAAAAAATGAAAAATGTTTTTTCTTTCAAAGCTCTATAAATTATTTAGGTCACAATATTGACAAATATACGCTTCATACTTACAGATGGGTAGTTGCTATAAAAAATGTACAAATACCAAAAGAAATAACTTCGCTTAAATCATTTTTAGGAATGGTCAATTTTTATTGCAATTTCATTCCGAATGCCTCAGTAGTCTTGCAATTGTATAAATTATTGAAAAAAGATGGCAAGTACTATTGGTCTTCGGAGTGCCAGCAATGTTTTGAGCACGTTAAGATCTTAATTTCTTCTTCAGTGTTGTTAGCACATTTCGATCCAGATAAAAAATATACTCACTGTGGATGCTTCGAGTTTTGCAGTAGGGGCGGTAATTAGGCATATTTATGAAGATAATTCGGAAAGGCCGATCGCGTTTGCGCCTAGATTGTTATATGCTGCCGAGTCAAAATACTCTCAAATTGAAAAAGAAGCGTTAGCATTTTGTTTGTGATTTAAAATAAATTTTATTTTTATTTATTTATTTATTATTATTTTTTTTTTTAATTTTACCTCTTTGTTCTGCCACCTCAACGGGACGAACCCAATTACAGAGTGTGGTCAAATAAGAATAAATTAACTATAGACAAATATGATGACTGACCAGATCAACCTGGATTACACTGAATAATAAACTACTGGGGGCTTCTTAAAGCTTCTAGTAGAACACTATAAGGATTTTTTTGTCTTTAATGTTAAATATGATTTACGCAAGCTCAAGTTTCTCATAGTAATTTTATTTCAATTAGATATTTTGATATGTCGGACAACGCCAATTTCATGTGTTTATATGTTATGAGCAATGTCGTTAATATTAGGATATTAATAACAGTGTAACGATTGATTTACAATAATAATTCACATGTCGTGAAAATTCATAACAAAAATAATTTTGTTTAAACTGTTTGTTTTGAAATTTTATTCCCGATTAACTCTTTTTTATCTTTTTACAGATGTCAATTGGTACCGTTCATGTTCGATGTAAGATTGTCGTTCAGACTTCAAATGTATGGTCTGTACAAAGAAATAATTTACCCGTAAGTTTGCTTAAATATTATGGATACCAATTTTTTGTTGTGTGATATATCTGTGGTGTACTTAGGGCCGGTTTTTCCAAGTCTGATTAAAATTACGTTTAGCTTAAACAATGATTAAAACTATGGTTAACCAATAAAAATGTTTTTCCAACACCGATTAACGTTAAACGATGGTTACGACGTTAACTTTGCTAACCTGAGAATTTTTAATCGGGCAATTCATTGGCGTTTAAAATCCTAAACACCGTTTTAAATATCAGGCATGAGCAATACAGTAGTGTAGCACGTGTGTAGTACCACGTCTGATTGTTATAAGAAGAAAACTAGAATTATTTGGTAATTTCATTACTCATTACTCAGTGTATATTTAATAAAAATATGCTTATTTCTTTAAATACAACTTTATTTGAAAATGTAATGTTTACTTATAAAAGAACATTAGTTTCCTAATTGCTTTTTCAATAACAGAATTTGCAGGTTTTTGGCTTCAATATCTAATTCTTCCTTCTTTTTCACATATTCTATTTCCAAACGTAGTGTCGTAGTCTCCCTTTCTTCTTTCTTCATTTTTTTTTTTTATTCTATTTGCAGACTATCTAATTCTAATTTAGAATTGCTATATTGCATCATTTGTTTCACCTGCACACTTTTTTTCTTTCAGTCACTTCTTGTACTGAATTTTTAAATAACTGCTTGCTTTTGGGTGCTGTAGGTTTGGGTTCCATTCGTTCTAGCTTGGTCCTGTTACTGGTTGTTCAGGATTTTCCTTAAAAAAAGAAAGAAAGAGCACCTTTATCCCCTCTAAATGCTTGGTAAACAAGAAATTTTGTTTTATCTACTGCACAACAATAGATGTATGTAACTTAAAATATGAAAACCCAATTTCTAATACTTATGCAAGGGCAAGCCACGTAATTGAATCAAAATCAACATATATAAGTGGAAATTTACTATAATCGATAATAAAAAAAAAATTCTTATCATCACAATTTCGATGCATTCATTGCCATCATCGTATAAAGGAAATCCATTGGATGCTTCTTCACCCTCAGTTCTGTTTTATGTTTCAGTAGTGCATGCAGTAGCAGTAGTAGTGCATACTTGACTGTCTATATCATTTCCTAAGCCATCTATTGCAATACTTAATATTGACTTCAGGTTTTTTTTCTCACTGTTAGTCAGCTTCTTTATGTTTGGAGTCCCTCCACCAGTCTTTATAATTTCTATTTTATTATCAGTTACTTTTTTCTTTAACTGGCGTTTTATGTTTTCATATTTATTTTTCAATTCCACTATACAGGCTGATCCAAAATTACCGCCCCAAATTCAGGGCGTTGATAGGTGACATCAGATTGAGTAAAAAAAGTGTACACAAAAATTCTCTAAGAACCTTTGTTCTAGAGATATAGACATTTTAAAATTATGCAATTTGGCAGCATGGGTAACAATCGAGTCGTCAACCAAAATAGTAATCGAATCATCATTACATTACATACTGTGATTGATCATCGTATGAGTTAACCGAACCAAAATGTGAATGGTTTGGAAAATAAATTTACGCCCAATGTCATTTACCTTATGTGAATTTGACCAACTAATTTAATAATTACTTAAATAAATTAATACAGCTTAACTAAAGTAAATGTTCAAAGTTTTTTTTGCCCATTGACTTCAATACATTTCTATAATCGTCGTCTAATACTCCTCTGGACATTGTCAAGCATTTCGACAGATATTGTTTGCGCTGCAGCCAGAATTCGCTGTCGTAGTTGATTGAAAATCTGACAGTTCCAATTTTTAATAATGTCAAGCCATCAATTTTTAAAAATGTCGCGTGTTGACCTGGTAACGTTTTCATTGTTGCCTCCCGATGTTGCCAGATATTTTTATTGTAGAATTTTAAGAAATTATATAATTTACATTTTTTAAGAGTTTAAAGACTCTTTTTTTAATTCTCATTGTCTGAAATCCATCTGCAACACAAAATCTTCATTTTCCACCACCTGCATAAAAATTCCATTGTCTGAATGCGATAAACTTTAGCTTAAAAAATTTAAATTTAAAATGCTTTATTTCCCGAACAAAGGCTCGTAGAAAATTTTTGTTTACACTTTTACACTCAGTGTGATGTCCTGTATCACCACTCTAAAATTGGGGCGGTAATTTTGGATCAACCTGTATAATTATTCTAACCACTTATGATTGATATTTTTGGAAATTTTACATAAGATGAATAGCTTTTGATCTTTTAGCAACATGTATGTCTAATTAAACAATATTTAAAATAAATTTTTACAAAAATATCAATTAGTAATAGAACCTCCATTTTTGCTGTTTTAATTTTTGAATAAATTCTTAAAATTATTCTTTTTTTTTTCTAAATAATTAGAGATGTACATTTGAAGTTTTCAAGTGACTTTTATGCCTAATTTATGGCTTATAGCTACAGGCTTCATCCTTCGTAACTTATAAAACAGATACACCCAATATTCATGTCTATACTGCACCAGCGCATTCGGTTATATTAATTATTCAATTTATTGTGAGGTGCAAATGGAACATGTCATCTATAGTGAAAATGCTTGTGCATAAGTTATAATATGACTAGTTGAACTTTCGTCCTAGTTATAATGTTTGATTCAAAGATATTTTTTTCATAATATTGCTTTATAAAAGAATGTAAACAAAAATCATAAAATTTGAAAATGAAGTGATTAGTGCATACAAAGATGCTGAAAAAATGAAAAACGCTAAATATCCCCAATAACACAAATGATAAAGAAAAAAACATATTAACAAAGGAGAAAAAATTGCTGGGAGAAAGTAAAACAGAAGAAATTCGGAAATAAAATGCAATAGAAGAGCAGAAGTGGAAAAACGAAATTTAAGGAAGAAAGTAAGACTCAAGATAAAAAAACGTGGTGGAAAATCTGCAAAGAGACGTAATAACACACCAAACACAACCCCACAAACCTTACACCTTACGGTAAAAAGGCATTCGAAAAAAAAATAAACCCAAGTGAAATAATTATCTTAACAAACAATAAATTCGAAGAAATTAATTTTTAAAATGTGCGCCTTTTTATCCTAAAATCATCACCATCGTGAATTTTTCGTTTATTTTTTAATACATAAAAAAACACATTTAAAATAAAGTGCCTTTAATTATATTAAAGTGGAAACTGTCGACTAACACGTTAGTTCAATTTCCAATCACATTTCGGGACGAGGCGTTGGCGTTTACAAGACCGGGAGAATATCCGTATAAGATTTAATCAGGATATATTGGAGAGGGTCGTAATTACGGCATCCTATAGTAACAGCTGCCAGGAGCGCGGGTAAACAAATATAGACGTGTAGAATCTGAGATAAAACCGTTTGCCATGGCGAATAAATCATCAATCATACTTTGTACCTGACAAGCCACACCACTTGTTTGAATGAATGTCTATAGATTACTGCCGAATTAATGTGCTCCTGACACTTGAGAAAAGTCTTTGATGAATTGTAAAAACTTTTCGTTGTTTCATTTTTAATGGTTTCATTAATTACTGTCGATTAATTCGGTCGACATTGCTTGCATAATTTATCGCCTTGTTACTAATACTAAATTAGCAACTTATCTGAAAAATGAAGTTTCGCTCGAATAAATAAATTTGATCGCATTAGATTAATGATTTTTATATATTCTTATAATAGATTATAATTAGATTCACAATCATTTCTATACTTTAATTATAACAATTATAAACTGTCTTTTATCTGTGAACATATACAGTAAGGACAAAAAGTAAGGAATATTTAAAATAAAAACGAATTCAACCGGTTTTTTTAAAAACGCTGAAACAGGTCGATTTTTGATTTCAAAAATACACATTAATATGTGCGATTCATCTTCCGACTTTCATTTGATTTTTTTTTGTGGAATCCGATAGTGATTTGTCTACCCTTTATGACCATGCAAAAAAATCATAAGGTTGCACTAAAAAATATTCTGAGAAAAATCGAGCTGAACATTATTATTACCATTATTATCATGGTATCTTGATTATTCAATGGTTTTAAGATAAAAACGAAAGGTGCTTCAACAA
>JAFFZR010001838.1:0-10015 GCA_018397195.1 Lethrus apterus
TAGGACCTGTACTCGTTTTCTGTTGGTACACATTCCCCACGCCAAAATGCCGTATGATGCCACACTGTGGAAATTGGCGTAGTAAGCGCATTTGGCGGCTTGTTTAGTTGCTACTTTGTTCACACTTCTTATTGTGTAAATTGCTCTGTTGAGCTTTGTACACAGTACATCAAGGTGATTCCGCCATGTTAGGCCAACATCAACGTTTATTCCTAGAAATGTCATTGATGAGGTGTTCTGTTTCGATAAATAAAATAGTGTCTTCGAAGAAAGACACTATTCTATTTTTTGTAATTGTTTCGAAAATTTTCGATACTATCGGAAGTACCGAAATAGGACGATAATTGTTCACATTATCGATATCATCTTTCTTCAGGATAGGCACAACTTTAGCTAATTTCAGTTCTTGCGGGAAAATTCCTCCATTCACCTATTCATTATCTGTGTTAGCGGTTCCACTACTAGTGCACTACTAGTTTCTTTCAGTAATTCTGTAGTCATACCATAACAGTCTTTAGATTTCTTATTTTTCAATCGTTTTGTAATTTCTAACACCTCCATGGTCGTTGCTTAGACAACAACTATTGAAACAACTACTCTTGAAATTGTCTAGCAAAACAGCAGCACCAGCGCGACCACAGCTGGCGTTAATGCTTTCAACGGTTACGTTTCCTATCGAAACAAAATGCTCGTTCAGTTTGTCTGCTGACAGTTTACTCTCACGTACAGATGGAAACTTCTTTGTTTTCCTTGTTTCCTTGTTTATTACTTCCCAGATGGCCTTTTGTTTGTCGTTTGCGTTAAGAATATATTCTTGGTTCTTTGTCCTTCTGGTATTCTTTAATAGTGTGATGTATTCTTTTTTACAGTCGTTGTACTTCTATCCAATATTCTCTAATTTTGTACCATTGTACACCATATTCAAGGCATCGAATTTATTTTTGAGATCATAAATTTCTTTTGTCTTCCAACTGTTACTTTTTTTGGTAACGAACACTTTCCTTCTTTCTGGAAAACAGTAATTATGTATTTCCATAAGATCACTATGAAATACGGTGTACACAGCTCCTGTGCATTTCCCATATATTTACTCAGATCCTGTCCATGAGTGCTCGGATAAACACTTTAAATAAAACCGTGTTCTCATTGTTAATTTCTCTAACATTTACTGCAACTTTATTGTGGTTTAGTGAAATATCATCCTCAAGATGTGATTCAACTATTTGAGCCTTGTGATCAGACATATGTGTTTCTACCGTGTTAGTATATAATATTCCACTAACATTTTCTGTATTGGTAAATATATTGTATATACATGTAGCGCTATTTTGACTCACTCTCGAAGGTTCCTTCATTAAAGACACCAAATTGAAAGAGTGGCACAATTCCGTAAGCATGACCTTGCATTTTGTTTCCTCTAGAATATTCACATTAAAGTCACTTATCAAATACCACGTTTTACGCGACATTTGATCTGCAGCCAAAGTCCAAGCTGTATACATGGTTTCCATAAATATATCAATATGTTTCCAGAAGGCGGCCTATACACAGAAATTATCAGCACGGATATATTTTGTATGTCGTCCGCTGTTAGTTCTATATGTGTTTGTTGTGACAATTTTGTTATATAGCTAATAACTTTTACATTATATGTGACTTTCACTAATATCGACACACCGCCTCCTCTCTGCTTGTCACTATAGTATCCCTCGCACACTTTGTATCTGTCAATTACCGGTATATGCGATGAATTTTTTGTTAGCCAAGTCTCAGTGAGACATAGCACGTCAATGAAACAGGAAAAGTTCCAGTAAGTCATTTTTTTTAGCATCAACTGTATGTTTAAATTCGCAACTCTAAATTTATTTTTCTTAATCACGATTGGTTTGTCGTTTGATTGGCTTTGCGAATTTTTTTTGGAAATATGTAACGCCTGACCGCGGAGCCCGCCGGCCACAGATTTGGCTGGTACATACGCTCAACGAAATTTAGTGGAAATGATACTTTAAATGACGCTTTTGTTTCGTTTTTCTTTATAAGTTCGTATTCACACTTTATATCCGGTGCGGTTTTATGTAAATGTGTTAATATATCATCCGTAGTTGTATTTACGTCCAATCTATAGACGTGCAAATGTTCTTTTTTTGCCACTGTTTTAATAGTTGACTGACAACTTCCTATTATAGGTTTGTTTAAAAACTTTTCGTAGTTATATGTATTGCGATTTTTTTATCGGAATTTTTTTTCTTTGCTAGCTCTTTTTTTCCATTTGTATATGTATCCACATCTGGGTTTATGTTTTTATTTTCACTTTGAGACAAGATTTCGTTTTTACCTGCCACAACACTTATACGTTGTCTTCGATTCGTTTGTAGATGGCGTATGTATATCTACTTGGTGCGAAGATCTATTTTGTTTTAATAAACCAATTAATTCCTCCTGTTCACTTGCCCTTTTTTCTTGATCTGGGTAGGTATATGTTTTTATTTTCTTTTTCGGACACGATTTCACTTATATGGTTTTAAAGTGTTTTTAATTCTTGCAGATAATCCTTTTATATATGGAAAAGAAGCGTATTTTAAATTATTATTAATATTTGTTTTATCTGAATTGTTATTATATAATTTATGAATTCTTTGATTAATTACTTTATTAGAAAATGAATTAGGATAGTTATTATTCTTTAAAAAAATTTTAATTTTATCTAAATTTTGTTTTATAAATTTTGCGTGAGATAATTTTATACCTTGATCAACACTTTCCTTATACATGGTCCTGTATCCGTTCTCCGTTCTTCTATTTCTCATTTCCTGTTACAATTAGAAATTTCTATCAAAGGCAGCGTTTAACTAGAGATAAATGAGCATTTCAGGAAATTATTTTTGAATATACAGCGTGTCCCGAATAAGACCTGTGTGGTCACGTGCCATTTTTTTAAATGGGACACCTTGTATCTGTTTGCATAGTTCCAAGTGTTTTCGGGGTATCTATTGATGTCTAACTTTTTTTTGAATTTGATTCATGCATTCCGCCGTAATTAGCGATTACTTCAAAAAACTTAATTTTTGGTACTACCTTTAAAGAAATCGCTGCGGCTACAAATATTAAATGTAAGAGTAATTATTTGACATATCTTTAAGCAAGGGTTGACGGATGCTTCAGACAAAGTTTTGTGTCATTACAACATACAGGGTGTTTAAAATTCATTAGTTATGTGTTTATTCATACTTATTTATTTTATTAATAATTAAAATGTTACAAATAAGAATGTTGGCGATATTTTAGTAAACGGCTAAAGACAGCCATATGATCGTTGTATGAAAAATCTTCAGAATTGAATTCTACAAATATTCACGTAAAAATATACAGGTGTTCCATTTGAAAAAAATGAGAAAAATGAAGATGAATTTCTCGTAATGTCGTAATGAATTTTAAACAGCCTGTATATTGCAATGATACAAAACTTTGTCTGAAGCATCCGTCAACCCTTGCTAAAAGATATGTCAAATAATTACTCTTACATTTAATATTTGTAGCCGCAGCGATTTCTTTAAAGGTAGTACGAAAAATTAAGTTTTTTGAAGTAATCGCTAATTACGGCGGAATGCATAAATCAAATTCAAAAAAAAGTTAGATATCAATTGATACCCCCAAAACACTTCGAACTATGCAAACAGATACTAGGTGTCCCATTTAAAAAAATGGCACGTGACCACACAGGTTTTTTCGGGACAGCCTGTATATTCAAAAATAATTTCCTGAAATGCTCATTTATCTCTAGTTAAACGCTGCCTTTGATAGAAATTTCTAATTGTAACAGGAAATGAGAAATGGAAGAACGGAGAATGAATGCAGGACCCTGTATATATCAAATTTGTTATTATTTATAATGATGATCAGGATCTTAAAATGAGGTTAAGATGTTTACATACAGTAGGAATAAAACCGTTCGCAGATAGCACCGTTCGAACCGTTATAATGGGCGACGAAGCATTTCACCCTCAAATGCACTTACAAAACATCGTTGAAAATCTACCGGTTCACGTGAACTTTGTAAACTTGTGTACGCGTACCCAACTACCACAAAAACGAGTAAGCTCCTTTGTGAAACTCGAGCACAAAGTACTCTCGAGATTATGTGCGGAGCCAACACAGTGATTTTAAAACTCTACAATGCGTTATCGTTTACATCGTTCGCCACGAGTTTTCGAAGAGGAAAGGGAATTTATCATCAATACATAAGATCAGTTTTCCGAGATACGAGGTTCGAAATTTATAAAAGACTAGCTGACCCGACAGTCGTTGTCCTGTCATTTTATAAAGTTGATAAATTTGCTGGAAATGTGAAAATGCATTTGAAGCGAACATTGAAATTTTCAATTGATTTTCTCGTCTCGATTATCCCGATTTCGGCAAAAAAATGCGTTTGCTTCTTCAAGCGCAATGCAATCGCATGCGTCCCGGAAAATGGCCGTCTTATGAAAATGACGAATTGTGCGGCTCGGAAAAGGTCAAATTTGTAAAGTCGGGCGGTCTTTTCGTCAGTTTGTTCAAAAACATGACCGCAAGAGGCTCCGTAATTGTCGCGAAATGCGAACGAAAAGGGAGATTTTTGACATTTACACGGTCAAAGTAAACGTTTATTGCGGCGCGAAAATACATTTTCGAGCCGTAAACTCTTTGGAAATGTGAAGCACGGAGACCGAAGACCGAAGACGCTTATTTTCGAAAGACGGGACGGTTTGGTTGCGTCGGGATGTCGCTACGAAAAGTCAACTTTTTGACAGAAAGGTGACAGATAATTATGATGCTCGTCCACCCATCCTTCTCTAGACAACGCGATAACTATACCTATTTCATTTCACTTGGAATCGCGCGTTTTCATTCAATATGGAAAAAGAAATTCCTTTTTCTATGATAGTTCGGAAACGGTACGTTTTTCGAAAATTTTGCATGGGATATTTTCGTTAGAGCGTGCAAAAATCTTTCCATCGAAGTTGACAGATCGCTTCCCACTTGAACGATAACGCTAAAATTTTGGGTTTTATTTGGTGACGTTGATCTGGTACTTTTGGCCCCATAACTCGGCAAGGGAAAATGCCACGTCCCTAAAGTCTTTATTGAAAGATAAAACGAATGCAAAAAAATGCACGTAACCCCCTCGTGTCGCATACCGTTGAAAAGAGGAGAAAATTTCGCACCAGAAAACCGCGTCGCGAGGGCACGTTGGCATTTGAAAAAGAAAAGTTGATAAATTTGCTGGAGAATGTGAAAATGCATTTGAATGGAAAATAGAAAGTTTCAATTGATTTTCTCGTCTCCGATGCGTTCCACGCGAATTCAGCCCCAATTTATAGCGATTTCGGCAAAAAAAATTGCGTTTACTTTCGCAAGCGCAATGCAATGACATGCGTACCGGAAAACGTTTGTCTTGTAAAATTGGCGCTTTTCGCGGCTCGAAAAAGGTCAAAAGTGTAAAGTACGGAGACATAAGGCGCTTATTTTCGAAAAACGTGGCGTCGGGACGGTTCGGAAACGTCGGCACGTCGCGACTAAAAAGTGGTATTTTTGACGGCTCAAGTGACAGCTGCCGGAGATATGCGGCGAATCGCTCGAACGCATCGTGTTTTTGCCGCTTTATTCGTCGATCGCTTACCGATTGTTGTGTACCCATACTATCGTGTCATTTTTTGATTTTTCGTGTGTCTTTGCGCGTCAATTCCAGCTTTAATTTGCAACTTCCGTACGTGAAACGGTTCGAAATGCAATATATGAGGACGAATTTTGCTAAAAATCAAAAGACATTGGATGGAGCCTCTCCAGATAGAGCGGCATCTCTCGACGAAAACGTGCAATTTTTGACATTTGTATGTTTGACAATTTTCGAATCCGGGCTATTTGGATCGAATTTTTTTCGCTAGAATACCTAAAAATACGCTAAAAATTTCAGACTTTTTTCGTGGATTTTCCAAAAATTTTCTTTCATACAAACCTTGCCCTGACAATTACGAACACAACCAAAAAAAAATCAGCCAAATCGGTCGAGCCGTTCTCAAGTGATGCTCCGTCGAACATTTTGCAATTCATTTTTATTAATATAGAATTATTGGAAAAATGTATCTAATGTAAAATAAGAATTTTTCAGCAGTTTATTTATTTTATGTTCTTTTATGTACTTTTTTACATAAATGTTGAAACCCTTTCTTTTTTATCCAGCAGCCCAAATTTGCTTCGGTTTTTACATTTGCATCTTTCTCATACAATATTCATATTTTTTTTTTACGAAAGTGAATATTCGACATGGAAATTTATCACGAGTGGAAAACATTTTTAATTAATTTTATAATTATACTTATTTTTTATTCTTGAACAAGCAACCAGTAAAAAAAAAACGTGGTGTATCATAAAAACATATTTATTACGACACACACACACACGACAAACAATTACAACCAAGAATTTGACAATAATAACATTTTACATAAAAATTGAAATTAATGACTTCATACCTACAACACAAGCAATAAACGAGGAAAAGAGGGGAATAAAACAACAAAAGTAACTCACTGTTCGATATTGGACCACTTTTGTTCATTCCGTTTCGATTTTTATATTCGCATCTTTAATCTCTTTCTTCTTATATTATTTATCAGTCCTTTTTCCCTTAATTTGAAACATTGTAGTCATTACTCAAAGTTTAATTGTTCGGTTAATAAACAGCGTAAAACAAAAACATTTTATCTGAATTAGACGTCCTTTGTCGTCACGTTCGTTAGCAAATTTATTCGCCGTATATAATGAACGTTTTGAGCTGCAAAGTCAAAGAGAATACAGTTACATCGTTAAGCTTTGTTTTGGCCTTTTTGAGATTAAACATTGTTTTAAATTGCCGATGGTGTTGGAAAAATAATGACACGTTTGTTTTATTCGTGACGTGTGAGTTTTGCATGGCGCAGTTCAAACTGTAATTTAAAATATTAATTTTAGTTTTTCGTGCATGAAAAGTTGCTTTCTAACGATCTAAATAAGAAATTTTTATTGTACGTTTTATTCATAGAATGTAGAGATTTTTTTATTACTAAATTAATGATTTTTTTTTAATTAACAAACAAAATAAATTATTTATTGATTTATTAAAATATTATACATTTTCAACAAACACATTACATACATTATATTTGGAAAAACACCTTACAAAGTACACTGTCGTTCCGACTCTTTAATTGTGGGAGCTTTTTGCGAATAATTTGTAATTTTCGTCTTGGTATACATTGATTCATGTTGTCTAGATCCTTCTTCTTCAGTTAAAACTGAACTGCTGTGCATTTCCGATATCACGTCGAGTTCTTTCTTTGGTTCGTCCAATCCAGCCAAGTTAAGCAAAGTGAGGTTAAATTCCTGCCATCTTTTGTTATTGCTCGTTTCCAACATGCAAAATTCTCTACTGACGCCCATGCGAACTTTCAAAAACTGACTCGTTATGTCCTCCATGAATTTATGCATGAGATCTTTACTCGCATTTACTAGCTCTTCTTTTAACGCACGCAAACTGCGGTCTTCTATAAGTTGATAAACTGGAATTTTTTTCGGATCGCACGAATCCGTAGTCAGTTTTTCAACCCATTGTTGTGTTTCCTTTTTTTCTACGCCGTTGTCCATACCACCCGGAATTCTGGACACATCTGAATTATTTTCATTTACGCTGAAGTCTCCAGAAGCTTGTGTTCTTGCATCCGATTCGATATTAGAAACAGGCACCGTTGTTGACTCTTCGTCCAATAAAATAGGTTCTGATAATTTTATCTCAAAGTTGATCATGCTTCTTTCGGTTATTATGTTATTGTCAAATAATATGCTTTTAATGGAATATTTTTGTGCGCTAAACGATCCTTTCATAAAAGACGGTTGCCTTTTATCTAAAATTATGATCCTACCTTTCGTGGTTGCTATAGCAATATCTTCCCCTAATGGAGAACAAGTTACAGCCGATAAATCTGAGCTAAATGTTTTCGTAAAAACTGCTTCCTTTGTTCTCAAATCGTAAATGTTGATTTTTTTGTCTAACCCAACACTCGCAAGAAGTTCTTCCGACGCCGATATTGCAATACCAGTAACACAGTTCGTATGATTTTTAACCAAAAATTTAGCAGTGCTTGTATGCACATCCCAAATCGCAACAACGCCTTCTCTACTACCAGCAGATAGTAAATTGTCCCTTGTTGGATGAAACATCATAGCCGATAGACTGTAACTATGTGGTACGAAAAAACTAGAATAGACGTTACCTTCCATATTGTAAAGGAACATTTGTCCGCTTTTACATCCGGCCGCCAAGAGTGTATCTTTATAAGTATAATCTAAAAATTGCACCGCCGATGGTAAATTCGCCAACTTTTTAATCGGCTCCTTCATGTACAAATCAGCCACTAAAACATCTCCGGAAAGTGTTCCGAAGGTAACCATATTATCGATATCTCTCGAAAACGTAGCAACTTCGACGTTCTTGGGTGAATCTAAACAGTCCGAAGAAAACGAAATTTCTTTGCCTTTTTCTATAAGTGTGTTCAGCAACATCGGCCTGTCGCCAAATGGTATCGCCAAGAGCTTTTTACCCGAATACGACCACGTTATGCTGTTGAATCTGCCGACGTTGTCACCGTACGGCGCCATACCAAAAAGCACCTTCCCGGTCGGCCATTCGTGTACTTTCACTTCGACTCCACAGGACGCAAGCATCTCGACAAATTTGAAAACACTCGACAAATTTATTTTGGTAAATTAACGAAAATTTGGACTTGCACTATCATTATACTTTACGTAAATTTGACGTTACTATTGAATTCATTTTTCTTGACTCTAGATGTAAATAATCATTATCGTATGTATGATTTGTCATAAATATTATATCGTGAATTGCAATTATGTATTTTGCAAAGCAAGCTGTCGTTGGGTTGACAAATTTTTAAACCAGATTTTCTACAATCTTCAGTATTTTGGAATTCGATATTTGACATTAATATGAAAATAAAATTTTATTTCGAAATAGACGTACTATAAACGTACAACATTGGAATGCTTAGATTCTCTTATAAAATTGTTTTAAGCGGAACGGAAATATGAAGACTAAATTAATTGACAGACAGTATTAGTGGCTTTTGGAAAAATTATTTAAGAATAATTGTGTCAACAAAGAAGATTAAATTAGAAAGCAAACTGGTTGTGTAAAATATAAAAATTAACGAAGAAAATGCAGAATAAGGAAGGGGTGGACTGTAAGAAAGTAAATGAAGATGCATAGTCATGGTAGTCATAATTTTTATTTAAGTACAGGGTGGGCAAATTTGGATGTTTTAATAGGGAATTTCGAAAACCATAAGAGATACAGAAAAATTACCCTACCATCCTCGATTGCTTTTTTGGAGAAAAATTCAACGGTGAAAACCAAAGTTGGCTTTCGTCTTTTGTTATCGATTCGATTCGATTTTTTCAATTTTCGTTTTATGCCTATATCTTGCTTATTTGGAAAAATGAAGGAAAATAATGTCCACGTTCTTCAGGCACTAAGAATGCAGTGGCGTTTTTGGTTTTTTGAAAAAGTTGTCCAAATTCGAGTTGTGACATAAAGTTGTAATTTTTTATATGGAACTCATAGTTGGCTGTGGCATAACTAAAAAGAGAATTTTATTCCCTTTTCAACAATATATAACATGTATGGTCAATTAATAATTTTAATACAGATTTTTCAAAAATTCATACTTTTCAAGGTCAGATCTTAATTTTTTCGTAGTAGGCGAATAAAGTTTAATATATAACAATGTTTTATTCAGAGTAATAATAATTCTGAAGCTGCAAGTCAAACATAAACGTCAATTCCTTTCTTTGGGGACACATTATAGACATTTTTTCGCTTGCTTCCCTCTCAGCACTCCAAAACTCGAAGAACTTATCTGGACTGAGAGGGAGGGGTTTGGTTACGGCCACGACCGTCCTACAGATGTTAAAGCCTATTCCAGCA
>JAFFZR010002106.1:0-77955 GCA_018397195.1 Lethrus apterus
CTCGACAAACGAATCGGGCACGTAAACTTTGACATTTGAAACAGTCCTGCGCGTTGTGACCTAGGATGATATAAGAGAGGGGATGGAGCATTAGCGTCAGAAAATGAAGCTGGCCGGCCATGTTGGTAGGTGCCACTTTTGTAGCGGTTATCGTTTGGAATGTTCTTAAAATTTTCATTAGAGTATTGCAGTGTTGTAATTAGGTAGTAGCCTTGTTTATATACATTAAAGTTACTCAACCAACAATAGTTAGGGGAATTTTTGAATAGAGAGCGCCAAATTTTATTCATACATTTTGAAGCGTAGGAGTATCAGGTGAGGAAGTATTTGCGCAGGAAAAGTATTAGACGCTATGAAAGAATGCACACATTTTAATACAATATAAAATTAAACCAATTAGCTCCTTATTACGATGGGAATAACCTAACGATATTTCAAAAGTGGCACCTACCAATATGGCGTTCGCGCCGGATTCCCCTTCCGTTTCATGGCTTCACATCCCTTGCCCTCAAATTCAGCTTGTGCGCCATCCTCTCTCTTATAGCATCCTAGGTTTTATCACAGTTTTATGCTCGTACCTCGTACGTTGGTAATACGTGTTAGTGTCATACGTCATATGTTAGTGTTAACTTAAAAATACGTGAAAATAATTCTTATAGGTTATATTTAATAAATATGTCTCAGAAAATTCACATACGACTCGCATCGGAGCGAGTGAATTTTTCTATAGGTTTACATTATCGCATTCCCGTAATATACACTCCAGGTCAAATTATAACTGAACAAAACGAATTTATGAGGTTAGTTTTTCATTTTAACTTTGCTTGAATTTTTGAGTTTGTTTGAACATTAAAGAGGTCATGGTACGTATGAAGAAAACGGATTTTTGAAGGCTTCGGTGGCTGGTTTGAAAGAAGAAGTCAACAAACTGATTTCGATTAAACCCCTAAAGAGTCGTTACAACGGCGAAATAGGAGATGTCGTAGTCGGTCGTATTACTGAAGTCCAACAAAAAAGATGGAAAGTTGAGACTAATTCGCGTTTGGATTCAGTTTTACTTCTATCGTCTGTAAATTTACCTGGCGGTGAATTGGTAATTGTTGCCTGTTTTATATAAGTTGTTGCCTAATGATGCTTTATAGAGAAGGCGATCTGCTGAAGATGAACATATGATGCGGAAATATTTACAAGAAGGAGATTTAATAAGTGCCGAAGTACAAAATGTTTTTGCTGATGGTTCCCTATCTTTACATACTAGGAGTTTAAAATACGGAAAGGTTGTATATTTTATATGTAATTATTGATTTTATGTTATTTATTTGTAGCTTTCTCAAGGTGTTTTGGTTAAGGTCTTCCCAACATTGATCAAACGAAGCAAAACAAGATTTCACAACTTGCCTGTTGGTGCGAGTGTTATTTTAGGAAATAATGGTTTTATTTGGATCAGTTCGCCAGTTATGAATGATGAAGGTGTTGGTGGATTTGTTCAGAATTTAGACGAGGTATTTAATCTTAATATACTTATATTCTTTGCTAAATGACTATTTAAGGTAATTGGAAGATCCGAACGTGAGGTTATTGCAAGGCTCAGAAATTGTATTATGGCACTTGCACAATGCAAAATGATGTTGTACGACACTAGCATCTTGTATGCTTATGAGGAGTCTCTAAAATACAACGTTGCTGATTTGTTGATACCTGAAGCTATAGTAGACATTGGTATTTTAACGCAGCATAGGATAAATATGTCGGAAACACTTTAAAATAAATAAAAATTTTTTTTTAATTTATCAAATGATAAAGATAAATTTTTCTACAAAATAATTTTATTTTGAAACAGACGTACACAATACATAAATAAATAGTTTTGATATATATATACAAAAAAAAACAAATTTAATTGAAATTAAAAAATAAATATTAATAATTAGGAAGAAACATGTCGAGTCTTGTACTGTCACGAAACACAGTCCTCCACAGTAACAATGTTTGATATAATTTTTTTCATCACAGAACGGTTATCATTTTGAAATGTTTTGTAACAGTGAAGACTCAAGACTACGCGCAGAGTGACAGTATATAGCTAGCCACCACCATTCCAAGACCAACACCCACCCGAAATTGCTTGACTAACATTTAAAATATAAAAAGATATTGGCATTAGTCGAATATATATGATATCTCCAATCGAGTTGATTTACTTTAATTTACTATGGATGTTTCAACTCGACAGAAAGATCAGATACTTTTTGTACAGACTTAAAATTAAACATTAATCATTAATGAGTATAATTGCTTCTGATAGTCCGATTTAAGCAAAAGTTTTACTTGGATTCAACCATTTCCTCATGTAATAGCAGAATATCGTTGTAATGTATAATAAAACTAGCAATGCACACGTCACACCCAGGGCGAACACAGACGTTTTCGACGGGCACACTTCTGTTATAGTTATTTTATCTACAAAAAAAGAAACATAAATGGATTATTAAATAAACAAAAAAATACAATTACCTTTGTTAAATTCTTCATTTGCATATGCCAATTGTGGAAGATCCAACTGTTTGTCATCACCGAAATCCAATACCAAAATTTCTTGGCTCAAAGTCATATCATCTTCTTTTTCCTCTGAGGTGTCATTTGACAACGATCTCTTTTTTCTGCCCCATGATTCCATCGAATTGTGTTTCCACTCACAAACGGCTGGTTCGCATTGTCCCAAACAATACTTAACGTTGCATTGGAAGATGACGCCGTACGATTCGGTGAAACGGAAAGCCTCATAAGCTGATTGAAGAGCATTACCATCGGGTGTAAAAGCGGGAAAGATATCTGGATCAAGTGGACATCCATCATCATCGATGATATTGTATGTACTTTTCGAGTCTTTGGCCATCGCGACGCAACTTCTCGCCAAGATTCCATACGGAGCTGAAAAATATTATATTATTTGTAGTTAGTAATTACTAATAATAACTCACTGTTTGGTGGGATTTCAATTCTGAACGTCAATTTATCTCCAATGCGGACAGTCTCCACTTCGCGGAGATGACTGTCCAAAATACGTATCTTTGGTGGCGGTGCCTCAGGAGCAGATGTGATGCTGATCATTTCCGGATCTCTGAAAAGGCAATCGTTAGTCGCTTTATAGCCTCGTAAAGCGGTCGTTTACCTGATTGGCATCATGCCGAACGTGATGTTCTTTGACGACATGTCGTAGGTGCACTTTACTTTGTAGATCTTATCAGCTTTAGTCATTACGACACTGTGATGTTGCAAAACAACGGTGTTGCTGTAAACTCCAATCTGCAAACAAATTATGCATAAAAAAATATCATGGTCCTTAAAATCTTTTATTTATTAATTAATGAGTTTTCGTTTATCTTACTAAAGATTGGGTGTTGCAGTCTTGGCCGTTCATCGTCAAATCCAATCTGAAAAGATCGCTGTTGGTGACGTCGACGTTACAAGTTTCCGATCTACCAAGTGCGTAAATTCTCCCATTGAAAGGCTTGTTTGTTCTGACTTGGATGGCAATCTTGGTGTCTTTGCAATTGACGGAAACTAAAAATTTTTCCGTTTAAAAAAATTGCTAATCACAAACCGGATTGGTAACTGGTAGGATTCTTGGGTGGTTTGGGCAATTGATAAAATGGGCACATTTACCATCATAACAGGTTCCAGTCTTGTCGCAGTTTATGTCGCTTCTCGACAGGTTGTTCAAGGTTGGATCTTCGGTGGCTTCAAATACAACAGGAAGTGAATTATCAGAGGGAGAGCCAGATAACGAATTTAATTCTGTAAGAAAACATATTTATTGTTTTATATTGATTAGTAATAGACGTACTTTCGCAAATGTTTTCCGAATAGATCCCGATTCTTTCACCGTTATCGATCAGTGGTCTTTCAGCGTTCAAATAAGAAGTTGGTCCATCCGGTAACGTTTTGTGATCAAGGTGGAACAACTGGCAGTTATATTGAGAAGGTTGTGGTGGTCCTTTGTACAGGTATGAGCGACACAGGACCTCATTTTCAAGCTCACACGCCAATCGACAAGCAGCTTCGCTATTCACTTGGAGTTCTTTATCCGTGTAGTAATTTAGGGAAACATACTGCGCGACCTTATCGTCAGCAACGCCGACTTTTGGCACCTGGAAATTTCTGTTACCCTTGCAAGCTTGTTTGCCTTTAAGACAAAGATTTTCAAAATAATCAACTCCTTGAGCGTCGACGAATTGAACGTATTGCCCCGTGGTTCTTCTATCGGCGTCGCTGAGTTGACATTGCAACGTCACGTAATTGTACTCCACGGATCTGCAGGTAAATCGATGCTAAAACAAAGAAGAATTAAAAACCATTCCGTCGTTTCAAACGGGCTTACTTCGTTCAAACATGCCGATAGGCAAGCTTCTTTTGTTGATGTGTATATCAAAGCGTTGTCCAAACCACGTATCATTTTGTTGGGAACTCTTTCGAAAGTCCACGGCCTTTGGCATACGTTTTCCGATCTCAATTGCATTTTGGTCATGTAGTACATGTTAACCGATCTTTGAGGAGTTGCTGTTGGATTATTGGCGGATGTTTCGTTCATCAGTTGGCAGAAGGTTTCTTGTTTTGGAATTAGTGGATTTAACACGAAACTGAAGGCAACCGCTTGGCAATCTGGTTCTTGACTGCAATAACCTTGGCAGTCGTATAACGTTATGTTTCTTTCGGTGTAATATATTGTGCCTTTGTAATCGTAATCCGTCAGTTTTTCAAAAGCTAAGCGAGCTAAATTTGAAAAAAAAATGTATGAATAAATAAAATATTAAATGTTAAATGCGTTGCTTCAAAATTATTTTCGTCCAAATGGAGTTCTTTGATTTTCTAAATTATTTTCACTCAGAACTACGATGTTTCGTGCAATTAACTTTTCTTAGAAATTACATATAGGAATGCAGTCGACTTTACTCATTATAAAACGTTCAGACGAAGAGGGAATCGCTTACCTAAAGTACTGTGCAGGTTGGTCGCTAAAATTATACTTGCTAATACGAACAACTTCATCTGAAACAAAAGGAAAATGATGGCATTAATTATAGCTCATGCACACCTTTTTTGTATTTCATTAACTCAAGTCGTCCATGCAAGAGCGATAAATTCCGCAAATGTGACTTCTTGCGTCGTTAGATGTAAAAGCCGCTCATGTAAAATTAACAAATGACTCCGTGTTATCTCCATTAAGAAATTATGGATGAAAATTCATAATTAAATTTTATTGGTTATTTTATTTAATTTGCAAGAAAAATTACGAATTCCAAATTTTTCCGTAATTCAGTAAAGATTGGTATTCATAGTTGAAGGTTGGAGTTTGTAAGTGGAAGACGATCGGACATATTTTCGGACAAAGAGACGAAATGTGTCAAGTCTTCCTAACTACCTGATGAAAATGTTAGTGGAAAAAAAATAGTTTTCTATTTAATGCTCGTCCATGCGTGACCAATGGAATCTTCGTCTTGCACACTTTATTTCAAAATGTGTAAATTTGTAATTAATCGGAGAGCGATTTGTTCGAGTCGTTTGGATCCGAAGGGCGATGATGACATAGGAATTTAAATTAGGCGGCACTCTAATATTTTTTGTCGTGGTGTCGCGTATTATTCGTGTCGTAATTTGTCGTGGGAAACCAAGCGAAGATTTTCCATCGTTGGACGAGTTTTTTATAGAGTTTGTGTTCTTTTGTAGAATTTGGCTATTGTCGTTAACAAGTTAGTTTAAAAGAATGTGATTAAATCGCTCACGAGACATGTGAAGCAGTTCACCAATGAATAGTCTATCCAATTATAAAAATATATTTGTACTAGTTCAGCAGCGAATGAAGAAGTCTTTATTGCTTCTTTTGTAAAATTACAGCCTTTTCAACATTTTTGTCCTGCTTAGATTTTTGTCTTGAGGCGTGTTATTTCACTCAAAAGAAGAACTTCGTTCAAATTTTATTCGATCTCTTCTAAGTGCAAATTATCTTCAGTGTCTATTACATCTGATTGGTTATTATTATTTCTACGTTCTAAGAAAAATGATTCAGAAGAAAAAAATACATAACGGAAATTGAGGAAGAAAACTGTAAAAAAAATGCTTTAAGCTGCTCGTAACATAAACATTAAAAATTGACAGGATGACGTTACTCGATTTAATATTAAAAAGTAAACGTATGCTGCAGGTAATAAATTGCAGGAAGTCGCATTTTCTCGACAAACGTCCATAAGTACATACGTTTTCAATTGTTATGTCTCATTATTATATCTTATTACGACAGAATTATCTATGTAATTCAATAAAAGTGTCTTTTTCCATCGGAAATTGGCGTAATTTCCTCATCAAGGAAATAGTACACGACGCAGACGTGAAAGTTGCAAACATCCTTACGGGTGAATAAATCATCGACGTGAACAACCGGTCACAATGCTCTCATATACATTCAGATGTATTCTTGAAGATTTGTTAAAATGCTCTAGTCGTGTGAATTTATCCTTAACAAATTGGAACCGCGTTCGTTGTTAGCTGCTATTTGCCGACGTTTCGTCCGCTGTTATAAAGGACACCTTCAGGGCTATTGCTGTTGGAATGCAAAGACTGATTTTTTTAAATTGGAATAATTATTCGTTTAGAAAGAAAAAAACGGGTTTTGACTATCAAAAAAAAACATTTCATTTTATTGAGTAGGATTGGAAAAAATATTTTCTTGTCATTTTTCCATCAAACCAACGTCTTTCTTCACTAACATGTTTCGATCATCGACATCGCGAAGCGAACTTTGCGAATTAGTAGTAGAAAACACACATTAAATTTATTTTGAAGTCATCAATAAATCCTTTCCCTAACTGAGTAATCTAAGGAAAAGTATTTCTGTACCGTTACTTACCTAATGTAAAAAAAAATGTTCCACTATAATCGTTCCAGTAAACCGAATATAATCAATCTATACAGGATTTCAAGGTATAATATAACAAAACATAGCTAGTCTAAGCAAACTACAAGATCCAACCCCGATGTAAAACTATAACATTTTCTCCCACCCAATAACCATTTTTTTGTTTTCGATTTTTCTCATTCAGCCATTCAAGATAACAGTACACTTAAACGGGATACTTAACAGTAATCGATGTTATTATACAGTTTTAAAATGGCCTTACTGTTATTTTCATAGTTGCGTGTAAACTCAATTTCATATTAATGTCATGTGTAAAATGTGAATCGGATGGAATGTTATTTTTTTATTATGGACGTGAGCGCACGTAGATACAGAACAAGCTTT
The DNA here is from genome assembly GCA_018397195.1 of Lethrus apterus. Classification (NCBI taxonomy): domain Eukaryota; kingdom Metazoa; phylum Arthropoda; class Insecta; order Coleoptera; family Geotrupidae; genus Lethrus; species Lethrus apterus. Next base: position 7,298 of record JAFFZR010002106.1, read on the forward strand.
TTTTTATCTCGAGGAAGAACTTTTCGTTGCCGCGTTCCGGTTACATCACCGGACCGAAAAAAATTACTTTCGAAACTGGTTTCGAACGGAGGATAATTTTAGATGCGGTAATGTGAAGAAGCAGGAAGTCGCGTTAAAATCTGCCGTAATTGTTAATTAAATGTTTACGTGAATGTCGTCAACATAGCATGTTAATTTCATCGATTTTCGTAAATATAATAATTATTAAAGTACACTTTGTGTATTAAATTCTTTGGATAAATGCACGATAAAACGGATCTTCGCTATTTCTAGCTTCACGTTAATAACACGCTGGTTGCGAAACATGTATTTATTAGAACAATTTATTCCAGAAAAAATCGTGGTAAATTTAAAATATGAAATTGTGCTATTATCAACGTTATAAAATACAATTTCATAACTCATAACCTGTCGAACAAAATTGTAAATTCGAAGAGCTTTATCTCGCTTTCTAAAATTCGATAATAATAAATTCCCTTATTTGAACGACTAAACAAAAAAAATACAATAAGCCTTATAAAATAAACAATCTGTAGGTGAAAATCAAATCCGACACTGTTTTAAATTTGAAATTTTAATTTTGCTTTTCTTCCAAAAACAATTTTTCAAATTTGTCCATTAGACCTCGATGACAGATTCAAAACAATGGACACAATGCAAAACATCAAATTAGACAATTCAGCAAATTTCACACTCGGAAATGTGAACAAGAAGTGAACAAGAAATTGCAAGAATACCACATGATTTCAGGATATAAACGACTTCAGAAATAACAACACATCATGTAAACCTTGAATGACAACGACCTCAATATTGAAACACACATTTTATATTTGATACTTTGTGTATGTATGTTAGGTTATGTTGACAGTTGATATAAATAATGAAGTCTGCATTTAATACGAGCTTTACAATGTGACCAACCTGATTTTTTTTCTTCTATTAATCAGCATCGTCTACTATAATATTAATTGTCAAAAACTTACAAAATTTTGAATGTATAATGCAAAAATTGAAATTATAGTAAATTTATACATTCAAAATTTTGTAAGCTTTTGACAAGTTTAATCTTTCAGTCATGAGTCATGACATTTGTAATTTAACTGACGTTTATTGAATTTAAGTGTTTTGAAATAAGCAAAGACCTACGCTTTTTACTCCATAGCACTGAGATGTCGGAAGTTTTGTAAACACCGTTAGATATACAATACCTTCATAATTATAACAATAAAAATAAATATCTTTTTTTTTCTTTCTTGAGCGTGCAACCAAATTGAAACTCGAGTTGTGCAATAAAATATATTTATTACAACACACCAAATATAATAAATATAAAAATGTGTTTCGTAATCTTTATCAAGCAATAAAAATAAATAAAAAAATAAATATATTTTATTGCACAACTCGAGTTTCAATTTGGTTGCACGCTCAAGGAAAAAAAAAAGATAAGTATTATAATCAACCAAGAATTTGACACTAATAATAAAAATAAATAGTGATTCTAAATATGTCCTTATAATGCCTTAATTAAATCTGTAATACGTAAAAAAAACTTTACTTTTCTAGTACAGTGTGATCGGCATGTCTTTATTTAAACCACTATTTATTTCTTACAATTAGTGTCAAATTGACGTTTGTTAAAAATGTTGAATAAATCATAACAATTTATCGCACAATTACATAATTAATTTGAAATTACAATATCATGTAATAATAACACCGAGTAAGTAAATTGCATGAAGTTAACTTTTTTATTTTCAATACGTAAGTCACTTTTCTCACAACATTGTTGACAAAAAGCTCAGTTACAATGGTTGACACACATAGAATTTAATAGGACGTTAATGAGAATGGTCTTCTCGTTAGTTGTTTCGAGATCATTGTCAAGGCAACGGTAAAATATATCCTTAACGCCAGCTGACGCGTCTCGACCTTAGAAACGTTAAATATGGAAATACCGTTCTCGCAGTTGGGAAGAGGCTGCGTTATGTTACGTTTCGTAACTTTCAAGTGCTTCTCATTTCAACGCCGCAAAGTACAAAGTGTAAAGTTTAATTAACTTTACATAACAGATCCAATATAATTAGCCAGGTTGGGTAAACTTTCAAATTCTTCGACCTTAACGGTAGTTGATTAAATTTAATTACGTTAAAATTGACTTAAGAAACACCAGTTAGTTTAAACGTCAGGATCGCATGTAAATTGATTATTATGTTAACTGGTTAATGGCATCAGACGCCCAATATGCGCATGCATGTGGGAGACCATGACCTAATGAGTGCCAATTGTGTCGTACCGTTATATTGGCTGACGGGTCAGTGTACCAAATCTCGGCACCTGTATGGTGGACCAGCCGCACAGTTGCATTGAGGCCAACGTAAAAGAACGAATTCCGCCTTTAAATGTGGGTTAGCGAGTCGTTCCAGCAGATAACCGAATATCTATTCGCATTTATTACCGACCCGCTTTACTCGTACGTACAATAGATTGATTTTAACGTAAATGTGACCATTAAATGGAACTAATAGGAAATCGTCGATAAAATCAATAATAGAATGTTGCACATTTACCATAATTATAATTTTTAAATGTAACTACCGTAAAGTCAAATTTATTGTTATGTTGCAAATTATGTAAAAAAAATGTTTTGTTGAGAAAAATCGCAAAAATTAAGAAAATACTAATAAATTTGGATAAATAAAAAATCAACTTTTAATTAAACTTTAATTAATCAGAAAATTAAAAATCTAATCTTTAATATTTTAAATTTTAAAATAATATATTTCGTGCAAATAAATTGTCTCCGTATTGGAATAATTTTGTTGTGAGCAAGCAAGCAAGAAACGAGCGATAAACCTGACCCACTTATCGATAAATAATCAGTGATTCCAATTTATTGTAAGTAGGAAATATGGAAGCGTGCAACCATGTAAAAGCCGTGACTGAACCATCTGTTGTGACTCGATATCTGAAATGCAAATGTAAATCATTCCAAATTCCAACCGTTCTCAAACAACGGTATAGAGATTTTTTAAGATTCGAAAATCAACCAGATTCAGCAAGAACAGTTTTTCTGATTCAAATACGGTCTGTATAAATGTCGTTTTTCTGGTATTAGTAAATCGAATATTTTAATATGTGAGAGCTGTTTTTAGCAAAAACGGCGGTTCTACTTTTACACATAAGACTGAAATGAAATTAGCAGATATGATAACCGGAAAATAAAATTGTTCAAATTGAACGATACATAAATCAATAATATTCAATTAACAAATAATTTTTCCGAAAATACTGGAATAGGTAGGCCCAAATATTGGTTGGGATTTTTTTTCCCAATTTATTGAGCCACGTTAATCGGATGCATGCAAGCCGACGGATTCAATATTTTCGGATTAATGTTAAGTTTTATTGAATGTCTTCTTTGTATTTTTGTATTTCTTTCCTGTTTTCCTGTTTGTCTTAGATTTTTATTTTCTTTATCTAAAATTCAATCAATCTACAATACATCCTCTTACATTACATACAAATAAAACAAAACATCTCAAAATAATACAATTTCACACGATTGTTTATACAATTAATTTCGACATTTTTATCGAACGGAACAAAGAAAAACAAACGAAGCACGAAAACGACTCATTTGTGTCTATCTGGAACATTATAACCTTGCATCCGTTAGCACGTCCGAAGCCTCGGCTAACTCGAAGATGTCGTTCCAATTTCCTCGACCACAACATAAAATAAGTGAAATTTCTTTGTAAATTGAAAATCGGAGAATGGAATTTTCAACGTGACGCTCCACTTGGAACTGTTCTTTTAACAGCTGTACTTGCGTTGGAAATGCATCAAAAATTTTAAAAAAATTATTATTATTATTAACATGAAATATAATGCAAATGGGAACTGTGTAGTTACAGATATAAAAATAGATAATCTTACTTAGTTGATTTTCAGGAAAGGAATCCCTTCCTAGAACTGTTGTTTTTTTTATCAAATTTTAATAACAACATTGCTGAATTATGAAGATTTATTATGTGAGGAAACATTTCCCCACCTGGATTTTAAAGCAATCGAATTTTGCTAATTTTAGCAAAATGGGTTTAAGGGAAAAATTAAATATTCAATGTTTTCTGTTAAAAATGCAATTTTAAAAATTTCCATAACATAGATATAACTAGTATTTTCTCATCATTGTTTCGTATTAAGTTCAATTTTTCCCAGTTGAATAGTTGGGTAGAGTGCAAGTTCAGTTTCGTGACGAGATCAATTTAAAGGCGAAAACATCTCACCAAACGATCTCGATCTATTTTCAAACTCTTCCCACACAGGGAATGCCATCAACCGAAACAAATGAACAATGATACACTGTGTGGATTTTTAAGTTCGCCCAAGTTTAAAAAAAAAATATTTGTACACTTTTTCTGTAGAATTGTTGACATTGAAATATGTCTGGCATAAGTTCCGTTAGCTATTCTAATGTCAAATATATCAAATGTGTTACATTTTTTTCTGTGAATGAGTAAGAGCTTGCCACTCTAGAAGTCCGCCCATACCTCTAGAGCACCATTAATTATAGGTGAATGCAACCGGCAACTCTTGACGAATAAATGAACCCACCCTGTCATGAGAGCAACTCCAATTCGAGGCCTATCTTACATCAGACAAAGATTCAACCAGTTAAGCCACTCCGGGCTTCGAATGTCAAACCTTGCAACTGTCAAACTGCAAGAAATAAAATTTTAATTTGGCAATATTTATCTATGTTGAAATGTTAATTTCAATTTCAATAATGTTTAATGGTAACTTCATCGCTTAAAAGTCTTCTGAATTAAAACTTACAGAAATGTCAGATAAACTGCCAAAGATATTGAAGCGTCATAATAACGTCGAAAATAACATACTTCACCTTGAAAATCTGTCAACTTTAAATGTAAAAATGCCAGAGAAACCATTACACAAAGAATTATGCAAACTGTAAAACATTAAGATTTTAAATGTTAGCTGTTAAAAAAACAAAATTATATTCCCATATGGCTGAAGTTAGATGCTTCATTTTTCCGAAAGAAAAACAAAACAACAAAAAAGAATTTTTCTGCAACTTAAAAAATTAAAACTTCAACTTACAAAAATACAAAATCATGTCTATATGACTGAAGCTAATTTGTTCTTTTAGAATAGAACTTATCATCTACAAAAGAAAAAAAGAAGAGCAATTCAAATGGTAATTTATCAGAACAATAGCCCATACCAAGCTAAAAATTTTCTAATATAATTCATTCTCAAATTAGTAATTCTTAAAATTTCACCACCGTTTTAAATAAAAATACTGAATATTTGCATCTAAATAAGTAGTTACTCTCAACTTCTTATTCAATCAAACATCTGTTTTTTTTTTTTTTTTGTAATGTGCATTTACAGAGAAGATATGCTACTTGAACCTGGGAATATAAGAAGATACAGTTACATTTACTATTTAGTACGCGTTTAATTAAAGCAACATACGTTCTCCGTACAGGAAAATAAAAAAAAATCGGAAATAGCAGTTTTCTCAGCTTGTACCTGTCCAGTTATAATTAATATGTAAAGAGCTTTGAATAATATGCTCGTACTTTGCCCAAGGAATTTGTATACACACATATGCAAAAGCTAACAAACATTCTTAAATAAATTAAATAACAGGAGCGTGAAATTTTCTTGTATACACCAACTTATACAGTTACGTTGATGCATACGGATAGTTGATGAGGTTGCAGGGTTTATTGTAATTAGCTTCTAACTGACCATCGCCATAAGTCATGTGTCATAACATAACATTCAAAGATCTATTTATCCACAAAGACAAGGGGCATATCCGGCATAGCGCGACTCAAGTAATTATTTTCCGGCGTATTTAATTAAGTGTATGAAATATTTACTTGAACTGCGTCGAACAGCTTTAAAGACCTTGAACTCGAAACAAATGGTTTTATTTGTCATTGAAAGCGAAAAGTTGATGTCAAAGGACCGCTTACGTTTGATCTATTTAAACAGGTGCTTTTGTTTGACGTGTTAAGTAATCGGGCCTCCGTAAAATGGGCAGGTGACATGTTTAAACAAAACACGTTTTTTTTTTGTTTGCTAAAATATGGGTGTAGTTTTGTGTTCTTTTCCCAGAATTTTACAGTCGAAATGTTTTGTTTGAAGAACGAAATATGTTTGAGGAAAAGCTTTTGAGTTGTTTAATATCGTCATTTTAACAGGTGAAGATTTAATTGCGGCAAAGAAGTAATTTTTCAAATTAACATGTACATGAACTTATTTGTTCGTTTTTCTCAGTTATTTTTAGCCGAATATTTTTCTTCACGTTTGGCATAACATTTGCCCGAGAAAAAGGCCGCGAAACCAATATCTTATTCAGCTGTGTGTGCACTAGTGCTTATTGTAGAAATTACAAGAAAATGTTGCTTTTATTGTTTTTCTTTTCATTTTTAATTATATATATTTGCGATGCCCTGACTTAGTATTCATAGAAGTCATCATCATCATAATAAAATATATATACAGACAGATTCAAATTGATTGAACGTGTCAATTTCGTCACCTTCAATCATTTTGGATCTCTCTATATAAAAATAACTTCACTATTTTGCTATTTTTCAATAAAAAAAATGGTAAAATGATCTGCAAGTAATTCATACAACAAACAATGTTTAAAACAAACGGCTGCATTAATTTTATTATTTTTAGCAAGAAAGTTTGGAACAAAATATAAACCGTTAGAAACGTTTGGGCAAATTCTAACGGATTCTAGCAAATTCTAGTCGAACTATTTATTTAGTACAGCCGCAATTTTTGCGGATTTCAGTTTGGTCTATTTTCTTTCAACTATTTAAATGCAGTTTTTAAGGTTATGTCTTTTGAAAACACAAACATTTGTAACTTCTTCGAATACGCATGGTTAGTCGGAAATAATTTTTTTGAAAAAAAATTATCATTTGTTATCAACGGAAACATATTCGAAAAAAAAATTACTCCGTCTAAATACAGATTCATTCTGAAATAGGTACCACTCTTTTAATTGATGATAGCTGACCTTGGCCCAAACGCAAATCCGCAAAAAATGACGGTCCCATCCATCTTCAGTTTAAATTTTAGGCAAATGTCGTTTTTTTATATGAGCATTCGGTTCTAAATACGAAGCCGCCATCGTGCCATTTAATTTGTCCGTATGTATATCTTTGAAGCAAGTTACCGACATTGAACGGGAAAAGACAAGCCTCGCGCCGAGCCCAGCCACCCTCTATGTTCGGCGGAACCGGGCCTGGGATTATATTTAATTGAAGGATAATTTGGTATTAGTGTATTAGTGTGTTTTTATGGCCCCATTCATTTAAAATTTTTCTAACAAATTATTACACAGTTTTTGACAACTTTTCGATAATTTGTTTTTGCAGAAAATAATATATATTATGTTAGCATTTATCAATAAAAACCGTTGATATTTTCCAATGAGATTATTTTAATTGATCAAGCTTTTACACTATTAAATATTAATATTTCGATTCAATTTCAAGAATTAATGTAATCTTTTATTCATAAGTAAATTTATTTAGAAAGTAATAAACATATTGTATTACTTTTCAAATTTTATTGCTTGCTCACGAATAACAAATAAATATAAATGACAAAAAATTGTCCTTTAAAAAAGTACTTATCACCGTAATGTAAGACATCTATGCACAAATTAGAAATGATTCCAAGTATTTCGTGAATGCGAGGCATTAAATAAGCGAGTTAAATGTGAACAGATTATAACTGTAAATCTCACAATTCAATCAAAATATTTACTACAGTTTTCCCGATCGTACAAAGGTCGTCATTGTGTCCGTCGCGTTCGTCCGATGTTAGTTGTTGCATTTCAGCTGATTCATTGCGAGACAGAATCCATTTGAGCGAGCGTCGGATCCGATATGAAACATTATCCGATTCATTGATTCGCAAGATTTGTTTCGTACTTTATTACCGTTGTTGTGGTATAACTTTTGCAAAAAAGGACCAATTTGTTGCTTACCACCGTGTTTTTAGAGGTTTTGTTTGTTTTTTTTTTTCTAATATTTTTTGCAATAAAAATTCAAAGATAACACATATTATTGTTTATTATTGTTTTTTTCAAGATGAATTTTAAAAGCAATTTCAACATCTAGCGTTAAAAACTTGTAGCGTTAAAAACTTATAATTTGGAATACAATTTTTACTACTGTTATCAAACATACACCTTGCACTTATTCTAACATATTTAACAACACATTCTCCAACTAGATCATCATTGGTCGAGAGCGTCGAGTCAATGGCAGACAATTCGCGACAGAGTTAACAGACGACGGTTTCGACAGTTTGAATTTTGTATCGTCTATTGTGTTCCCGAGTTTTTTAAAAAATGTATCTTTGTGTATTTTAATACCAAGAATTCAAAATCGTCGAAAAATGGCAACGAGACCTCTTAGGTTTTTGTATCAATTTTTTTTGCTCAAATTTAGATCTTGTATTAATACAGAAAAAAAATTACCAAAATTACAAAAAATTTTTTACTGTATGAAAATTGATACTTTTAATTTCTTTATTAAGAATATGAAGGAAATAAAGAAATATTTAAGTGAACAAGATATTTGCGTCCAAACATAAATATAAACAAGTCTTTTCACCCACTCAAACTCCCGATGAGTCACATGGTAGAAACACAAGAATGCTAGAGATGACCTTTAGTAACACCCAATTTATCAGTCAATAAAATACAACGAATTCACTCAATAAATTGATATTTCTAATTTGAATAAATTCCATTTTGTAAATTGCAAATTCGATCGTTATTAATTTCCAAATGCACTTTTTTTTAAATAAAGACAGGCAACGACGGACGATCTTAATGATTCAAAATCGCAAAACCATCTTTCTATACATGACGTTGATAGATGATAACGTCCTCTATGGCTTGATTAATCACCATCATGTTGCGTTAGACAGCGACTTTATTGAAAATTATTGAAAACTCCTAATGTACTTCGTCTTATACGAAATATAAATTTATGATGCGATTTCAAAATGGAAATGTTTAATTACGTTGTGCCGATGGGAAATAGTTCTAATTTGTACTAAAATACAGAAAAATTATAGTAATTTATTTAAAAAAAAAACTGAATTTTTTTTTTATTTTGCTCATGTTTGAAAGTACATAATTTTTATAATTTGTTTCTATCTTTTCTCACATTTCAAAAAATTTGTTCCTTCTTGTTGATGATGGCAATCATGATATAAATGAAAGTCACGAAAACGAAGATACAATCAAGAATTTAAAGAATTTATCCTAACAACGTAAATACATAATCAGTACATAAGTCCATATATCGATAGTTATTTAATATTAACTATGTTTATCTTCTTCGGTAAATTGCAACTTATCAAAATAAGTAATCGGTTTCATTAATTTTTTTCCCTGTTTCATTGCTAATTGGACGTTAATTATACACGAGATCCGAATGACGAAGCAAAATTTTAATTGTGCTTCGCCGGACAATAAGACGAACACAAAAAGAGCAAAAATACAAGCAACCAATTCCCACTCGAACAACTTAATTTCACGGCTTATTATAAGCGATTCACCATTGATATTTGCTTAAGAAATTCATACGATATAAAATATATGTCCGCGAAGTCGATAGTAACACAATGAATAGACCAAGAAGAAGTTCATTGAACCAAGTTGACCGCCTTGGACTTCTCTAACCTCTTAGATCGCGGTGCATAATAAGAATTTAACGTAAATACACCCACATACATACACCCAGAGAGACGCTGTATGTACCAGTTAATTATCTACATTCTCGAGATCTTTTAAAAGAAGAAGATTTGTGTTTCGACTGATTGGTTGAAATACTAATTGGCTGTATAACACATGTGTGAATTTAAAATAATATTGACACTTTAATGAATAATAAATAAATTGATAATTAAATTTTACGTAGATTTCTTGCACGTGAAATGAGAACAAAAAAGAATTTGTTATTGGATAGAAAAATCATTTTATTATAAGGGTTGCTCATAAATTGAAACAAATGATGAATTCGAAAAAAATTTAAAAATGGTGCCGATCAAGAAATTGAATTTGAAAAATTGAAAATGTTAAGGAAACTTGTATGAATATTTGTATTCCGAATTAGGTTGGAATTGTGCAAAAATTTCAAGTCAAAAATAAACCCTTTTTTTGGTTTTAAAGAATTTTTCATTTGATTTTACTACTTAGTCCGGTTCTGTATGTGCTCTGTAAGGTCGGGTTAGCAACAACTAAGAAATAAAGCCTTAACAAAAAGAAAATGAAATTAACGAAAGGGCAGAAGCAGCAGAAAGACTATTCAAAGCAATAAAACCAACACTGTTGTCCAAGAAAGAACTACTAGAGAAAGTTAAAGTAGACGTATACAGGTGTTCTTTAAATAAGTAGCGATATTTTAACAGGTGGTAGCTGACTAAGGTCACCCAAATCCGCAAAAATGGCGGTCCTATCTTTATTTTAAATTTTCGAAAAATGTCATTTTTTATGTGGGCATTCGGTTCTAAGTACGGTCCTGTGTCCATTTCAATATGTGTCGCGTTGAAAATCAACTTCCTTTGGCGGGAATAACATGAAATGTTGCAAAACAACCTTTATTGATGATAATTCGGCCTTACTGCCATATTTTACTCAAAACTTAAAATACTTCTGGCACACCCTTCAACATAGGACCATCATTTTTGCATATTTGAGGTTGGGCTATTGTCAGCTATCACCTGTTAAAATATCTGTACTTATTTAAAGAACAGCCTGTATAAGAAAGTAGCTATACCTGTCATAACATATGGAGCAAAAAGTTGGACATCGAACAAAAGGACTAGAAGCAAAGTGAATGCTACAGAAATGAGATTTCTAAGACAAATGACAAACAAGACCAGGAAAGACAGAATAAAAAACGAATACCAACTGAAAATTGATCCAATAATACAAAAAATTGAAGAGAAACAATTAAGATGGTTTGGCCACGTCCTAAGGATGAGAGACAACAGAATAGCCAAATAAGTATATGAAACAAAAAAACTAGACAAAAAAAGGAAAAGGAAGACCAAGGAAAAAATCAAACGCCATCTATAAAATAGAAAAGTCAATTGGAAAGAAATAAGTGCACTGGCAAGGATAGACTTGGAGAGAAATATGTGAAAGAAAACCAGATAAACTCGACTCAAATAAGTCAAACCATTTGCATAATTATACTGCAATATTTCTCAAAATGTGCTTATAAATAACCATATTAAGCGTGCACGTTGACTGAATTTATGTGACTCAGGTGTTACAGTTACGAAATAATCACGTAAGAGTGAATTATACCGGGCACGTCACGTCAATGGCCTCATTACGTTCGTCAAAAGGACGAGACGAAGAGGAAGCAGTTCCGCATTTTTGACGCACGAAATTACGAAAAGAAAATTGTCGGCGAATTAAACTCGCGTGTACCTACGACTGAAAAATGTATAGTTTGTGATCGTTGGACGTATCTAATTACAAAGACGTTTACAAATTGTAAAAAGTCGTGATTTATAGTTTCACTTGACGCTTGGTTTTTGTGACTTCAATTTTAAGTTTTAATAACCTCAAAACATATTAAAAAAAATTGTCTTCATCCTTCATGACAATAAATGTTGGCAAAATAATATTGTTTTGTTGAATAATTTGATATCATTCATTTTTCTAATATTTAACAGCAAGATCATGAGTAGTACACCACACCAACTTTTGTCGGCAAGACTTTTATTTTGCATGAGCAATGGTTGCTTGGCAATTAAACGAGATCAATTTGACGCAATTTTCCCAAGAAAGTGGTCGAGTTTAACTGACTTTAGCAATCATTGCGAATAAAAGAATATTAATCTTGCAAGACAAGAATTGAGTACAAATGATTTTCTGTTGGAGAATTAACCGAATGAATTATAACATTGATGTTTGCCAAAATGACATTTAATGTATTTTTAAAGTTGTCATGGTTACTAAGTCAAAAACTATAACGTAGCGGCAAGAAAATCACCATGTAATCTTTTCAGTATAAGATTGTTCTGATTGGTGCATGTGATCTTGATTTTAAAATATCATTGGTCCACGTCATCATAAGGTTAATTCTCAGTGAAAGAACATTATAAGCTAAGATTGTTGCGTAGTAACGACTTTTTCGTAAAGTTTTTATCACATGACAGATGGTGACGTGACGTCAAAGAATAATTTTTTTCCACTAATTAATAATAATACACTAATGCCGAGTTGCACCAACGCAAATTAGTTAATCTCCGATTATTTTCTATAGGAACAATTATTATAACAATAGTCATGACAATGGTTTCTATGGAAAGTAATACAGATTAATTAATCGTGGCTTGGTGCAACTGGGCATAAGGCTGAGTTGCACCAACACAAATTAGTTAATCTCCGATTATTTTCTATAGGAACAATTATTATAACAATAGTTATGACAATGGTTTCTATAGAAAGTAATACGTATTAATTAATTGTGGCTTGGTGCAACTGGGCATAAGAGTTAAATTTGTATGCAGAGTTTATAACAAAAAAAATATTGTATCATATTAGTAAAACAAAACAAAAAAAATTTCCAGATAATGACTTGTGATCGAATCCTTATTTTTCAGCCAACGACAACAACATTTACACTAATCGATGATGATCCGACGATTACTTTCATCCGCCACAACTGGTTTCATATCAACGTACCCTTTTTAATTAATGACGAGTTTACGGCTCGCATTTGCAAAATTAATTGCAAGAGTCCTTTACGACTTACGTTACCGCGTAACGCATTTCACCACGAAAAGATGTTATAATTACAGCATTACAGTCTCGTTTCTGCAACGTTCATTTTCTAATTTATTTTTTTTTTGAGACACGTAAATTTACCCATCTGCAACGTTACGTTCTTGTACGCTCCGCTTACAAACGCAATAAAATACGACCTTGAAGAAAAGCGCCGGAGCGCGCATTCGACGCCACGAAGAAAGGATAATTAAAATTCATGGAAAAAATGACAACGCCTTAGTACGAATGCTTATCCCCGACGTTATTTATCAACGAGGAATGAGAACTCCGATGAAGAAGAATGTTGCGATTCCATTCGCTACACAAAGATTATTGAGATTGAAGTTTAATTGGGGAATTTCTCACGTCCCGCGTCCGTCGTCCTCGCGGCCACATAAATGCGTTTTTCTAATCGAGGTGGAAACGCATATTTATATGTTCTCTTGAGAATTGTGTTACACAAAGCGTCGTGTCAAGAGTTCAGCAACGGTACTCCAGTAAACGCGTGCTAAATGCAGATTGAATACGTATATCGTGAAATTTATGAGAAATTATTGTGGGATTTTTTATATGTAGCCAATGATTAATACTGATGTGGATAACAATAACGTTTATGTTTTGACGTTAAAAGTTTTAAATTAAACTGTATAGGCTGTTCATTAAAACGAATCAAATTTACTCATTTCATATCGCCATAACTCGTTATTTTCAAATAGAACAGCCTGTATTTTATCATTTGATTGTGTTCCTTATTGTGTTGCCTTTTATTGATGTTGAGGGTTCCTGTGACTAAAAACCATAATTAATGAGTTTTTCAACATTTGTCAATAAATAATTATTCTTTCAATTAAACATTAAAACAGCCACAATAGTGTGTTATGGAAATGTTAACAACTGCCAATTCGTTAACGTCAAAGTTTGACAATAATCTAGGTAAAACATTTTGACTGTAAAAGTGTGCGGTCGGGTTTAAATTTGACAAAATAACAGATACCTACGTTTTTTTGTTCTGTTATGAAATGTCACTTCAATTGTGCAAATTATTAATTAAAACGAAATTTACTCATTTTCATATGACCATGAGACATTATTTCAAATGAAACACTCTGTGTTTTATCATTTGTCTCTAATGGTATTTTCTTTAAATTATATTGGGGTTTCTATGCCTAGATTATTATTATAATTTTTGAGTTTTAAATGAAATAAATAAATGAAAAATAAATATTAATTTGAATTACACAAGATATTCAAAGTATCCACAATTTTGTCGAATGAACTTAATGTCATACTAATGCTAGCTGTACACTCTCGGCGAGGCAAGGCGACAATAGGCGAGCGCGAGAATGTACTATTGCGGCCGTTAAATTTGGAACGATGTGTAGTTGCCACAATTTTCGAAAATTTACCTTTTGTAAATATTACTTTTTATGTCTATTTTGACAATAATAATCGTTGCATCACTAATTTAAATTAACATGGATGTCAAAGAATATAAATAATAGACAAATCTGAAAATATGGTAATGTTTGTTCTTTCAATTAACAACAATGAACGCACATAAATGACAGCAATGACAACTTATAAAATAAAATTTGACATTCACCGAGCCACTAGATAAAACCACATCAACAAAGACAAAACGAATCGTTCCAAATTTAATGGCCGCGATAGTGCTTGCATCTCTCGGTTCGCCTCGTGTCGCCATGCTGATTTTTTTATATGAAAATACTATCAAATACTCCTCAAATTTCTGAGCAACTTTGTTAATTTAAACGATCCTCTATCTTCAATACTAAGAAAGTTACCCATTCAGGAGATAGAAAATGGACAGCCTGTATAAACTTATCCCATTAAAAACGTCTTATCTCCAACATTACTTCAACTCCATATTCTTATACCAAATTAAAAAAAAAACAAATATTTTACAAATCGACTTATAGTCCGTAGAGTATATAACCATACAGCTATTATAAAAAAAAAACGCAGTAGATTTGTTTATACTTCGTCTAGTGGATGTCGATTATTATAGTTATTAGCATACAAGATGCATATTATTACGTGCTCGAGTCTGGTTTTTCTACGCTTCGTGAGTTAAAAGGAGTCGGATTTCCAAAGCACTGGCCTCTTCCCATGAATTTATAGATTTTCTAACCAGATGCATCTCACTTGCCTATAAATTATATAAATCATTTTGCATCACACAACCTCCTTTCAAGAAGAAAAGATTTGTTGGTCATGAGTTGCATTAACAACGTATTGTCGTGTTATGAAAATATACGTTGGTTAAATTATTAAACGAGGATCGTTGTAAATCTTATCCCGACGTAAATCACGTTGTGAGTACGTGTTTTAGTTTTAAGTTGACAGATTCCCGAGGATAATCCACCATACCCTTCAGCGGGAGCCTCGTTTCATTATGACAAATTGCATCACGGTTGAAATAGATTAAAAGCGAGAAAACCAGTTTGATGTTAGCGCGTAGTCATTACGCCGATGCACGGTCTATTAATATCTGCTTAACGCGACCTTGAAGGTTCATCCTAGGTTAGTTAGTAACAGTGTAACCCTAAACGATTCAAAGTAGAAGATGGTCTGTTTGCGATTCGTCAACGCCATAAAAGCGAGACCGTGCTTCGATTGGTAATTTTAAATTCATTCACGCGGCGCGTGTGACACGTGGAAAAATAGCAGTTTGCTCGTTTTTTATGCGCTCACTGCCCGAGCTTTGTAATTATCGTGTGTTCGTTACTTCGTCGGGTCGTTAGATTGAATGATGATGGCGCGTCTACCAGTCGATGATGCAATATTTTTTCGTTTTATTGGATTACGTACGATTAACAAGAGCGGCGAGTTCACCAACGATGTAAATGATCCGTCAAATTGAACAAACTGAAAGATCGAGTATTCCATTTTCTTTGTAAAAGTATTATTAAAAGTAGATGAATTAAAGTAGACCTTGGATTGAACGAACATTCTTGGTTGGCAACATTGACTTTGATTAATAAATAAATAATGACATGACACTAACGTTCATGCATTTTATGATGAACTCAGGTGTCTTTATTAAGATTTTACTGTAAAGTTCGAAAGCTTCAATAATAAAATTACATGTTGTGTCATTATTTATTTATTAATCAATCAAAGATAATGTTGCCAACCAAAAAACTCCACTGTGATACGTCATCAATGGTCACAAACGAATTTTCATATTTGGTTGGTATCACTTGGTACTTTTTAACATATGCAGTGGTGTAGGTTATTTTTCACAATTTTCAATTGCTATTTATTTAAGTTTTTGGTAAGTTTTATAGTTTGTAGTTTATGCATAGATAGTAATTCGTTTCTTACAGA
Organism: Lethrus apterus; assembly: GCA_018397195.1. NCBI lineage: Eukaryota > Metazoa > Arthropoda > Insecta > Coleoptera > Geotrupidae > Lethrus > Lethrus apterus. The sequence goes on from JAFFZR010002106.1 coordinate 23,532, forward strand.
TATTTACTTCTATATTGTGTTATATAAAGGTATTATTTTATAAGTAAATAATTCTAAACTAACTACGCCAATGAACTTTCTCCCATTATTCGGGCAGATCAATTGATAACTCATCAGAGTTCTTAACTAAACAGGCTACTTTGGTCAAAAATATTGACGTTGAAGAGTAAGAGCTTGTTACTCTAGAAGTCCGCCCATACCTCTAGAAAATCATGCCGTGTCATTATTTATCAAAGACAATGTTGCCAAGCAAGAATAATTCAATGAAGACCGACTCTAATTAACTTCGATACAAGTGGGTGATCCTTCCCTTGAAAATTAATTATATTTTTATATTTTAAGCGGCTTTATCTATGGCGGATCCAACGTCGAATTGGGTTCGCTCTTTTATCTAAAATTATAATGTATTATAATTTTCGATTATGGAGCGAACAAACTCAATCCATCCTTGATAAAAAATTACAAAAATAAAATATTTTAATATTTAATTGCAATTTTCGATCAAGGAGCGAATTCAATAATAATATTTTTTTTTTTTACTTTTACTTTCCCTCTCCATCTATAGATCAATTATTCTTAAGTCGCCGCTTCCCCTTTTAACAATTTCTACATCTGTCATTGATACCAACTTAACACATGCTTTACAAAAATAATTATATGGAAAGGGATAAAACGTTAAAAAAATGGGTTGGATTGGGTCCAACTAATGTTAAAAGTTTGATTAAGATATCAAAAGTCCTTTATGTTTGTGTCTTTATACTTGAACCCCTTGACTTTAAGCGTCTCCAAATTTTTCCTTCATTCACTTTTTGTCCCTTTTTCTTTCAATCTTTTTTTTTATCTCCCACAAGTATTCTCCTTCTTGCTTCAGTCGTTTCTCAAAATATCGACTATTCTTTCGCTCAATATGTTCTATATTTCCAACCATTATTTATTTCCTTTCTCCCAACTTTCGTATCAACATTTTTCAATTACAAGTTCTTCGTAATTTTTTCTGTGCCACTCCGCCCTCCCCTTTTAACAATTTCTAGATCTGTCATTGATACCAACCTAAGCACATGCTTTACAAAAATAATTATAAGAAAAGGAGCAAACTGTTTAAAAAAAATGGGTTGGGTTGGGACCAATTAATTTTAAAAATTTCATTAACACGTCTATCGTTCTTTGTGTTTGTGTCTTCATATATCAACCCCTCGATCTTTAGCGTCTCCAAATTTTCCCTTTATTTACCTTTTGTCCCTTTTTTTTAACTACTCTCCTTCTTGCTTGCTCTTAGTTGAGAAATGTTGTTTGGACTAACTTAGTAAGAATTGTCTTTTTCTATTTTCTGTTTTGGCGAAATTATTATTGTAATACAATCTTTAAAACTAATTTGGTAATTATGGAATGCGTAAACCAAATTTTTCCATTTTAATTTAATTCAAATTTTTAAAAATGGTTCAAATCTTATTTCAAAGTATATAGATTTTTTTTCAAAACAAAAAAAAGATTTAGAACGTTTACAGCATGGAAATGGATTTCGAATTTTCCAAGTTTATCAAATCCTTGAATGTTTGAATAATTAAAAAAAAAAAAAAAAATCCACCAAAAACTATTTTATAATTCGAAGAAGTGTCTTAGTTACTAAATAAATTTGAGAAAAATGATTCAGTGAACTTACCTTTAATTAATTACGGACTCGAAATGTGCAGAAAAGACGTTGGCGCTCGCGTAAAGAAAACACTAAACACCACACACCTCCAACGAAACACATTCAAGTTTAAGTTCACTTGCAGCGACTAATTGTGTGACCCCTTTTAGTCTTTTCCGTGGCCGTGCGTACCTTCAACTTGGCCTCAAATGAGCGCAAAACCTACAGGTGTCTAATCTTATACTTCTTCGCGGTCGACAAAACGGGTATGCCTATTGGTCGTTGCGAAGATTCTTCCACAGCCATTGGCTCTTCATTTAACTTTTTACGAGACTCTAACGAGTTCGCATTACAGTTAAGTTCGTGAATTACAGTTGTATTAACAAAAATAAACGAATGTTTTTTGTTTCTTTTTACAGCATCTCTTTCTTGTTTTTCTGTCACATGCGCCAGAATTGTTTCATGTGTGACTAAAAAATTGCTCATCAGTTTAGGAGATCAGTTACAAATCAGTCTATCGTAAAGTTCAAGATGGCTATGATATTTGACTTCATTTCCATGGGCCTACATATCGATGGAAACCCATCGATGTCTATGAAGATTTATTTCGAATTCACTTGTACAGTTGTTACGATTTTTTCAAGCATAATAATAGATACCTTTATTATTTTTTTTTCATTTCATCTTTAACTTTTCCAATACATTTGTAATCATCTTTCACTTTCATTTTCACAACTTAATAATAATTTGACGTTTGCTTCAATTTTTCGAAGAAAAGAAGAATTTATAAGCTTCGTTTTGGCTTGTCTTTGCTTTTCTTACTTCAGCCTTTCCACAATTTATTTTAAGTAAAAACTCTATTAAGTTTCATTTTCCTCTCCAAAGTTTCTTTTCCAGCACCGATTTTAAAAATTGGGGAGATAAGGTGGATGCACTGTTCAGTAAACAAAAATTGGAAAATTGAAACATAAAGGGAAGAAATATATCAATGAATGGATCCGAGAAAATAATGATGAAATAATAATTTATAAACGAACACAATTTACAAAAGAAAAATAAAGAGAGTTTTGAACATGTAAGGTTATTGCATCTACGAATTAATTATTCGATAGTTTATGCGTTTTAAATGTCAAAATGTCTGCGTCTTCAACTAGACTACAATTGGTTTATGTTTTGCATCATTCTCTTCTCAACCTCAATATGTACTTTATTTTTATTTTCTTTTTTATGAATGAACATTAACTGGGTTCTCATATTATTAACTGGATTTCTTTGGTGACCTCTTTGGAAGTCTATAAATTTTAATAGTTCTTCGTCTAACTGATTTAACAATTGAATATTATTTTGTAAGTCTTCTTGAAAATCTTCCCAATTAGTTTTCCAATTTACCAAAGTAGGGCTTTTCTCTCTCCTGCTGGCATAATCCACCATTAATAACTTCATCTTCATCTTGTTCTAGCTTTTAAATTTTGTCAATCATTAAATATTTCGTTTTCTTCATTTCTTCACTATGTACCTGGTTGCTAAAAACTTCGTACATAAACAAACAAAAAAATTGGAAAAAATCGATTGAATTTAGAAGAATTTTTCGATTGATTACATATTTAATTTTTTAGCATTATCTTCAATTTTTTTTGGAGTATTTCGACCTCGACCTAATTCACTTATAATTATTTTCTGCTTATTGTAATTGTGCCCCATTGTTTATGTGTAAATAATTTATTATAACGGACAACTTCGTTGTAGTAATGAATTTTTTGAAGAGTTCCGTTTCCACCGACACACTTCGTAAACATATCGCATGTATAAGCGCCGTTGCGGTTATTTTTCGGAACAATGACGACCTTTTCCGCATCTCGGGCTTCAATTAACGAAAATCCGTACGTTAAAGTCGTTGGCATTGTCCAACATCATTTCATATGTCAGAAAAAAAAATTGTATAGAAATTGTTTATTTAATCTCATAATTTTAAATGTAAATGATGCATTTCCATTTTCTAACGACATCATACTCATTAATTGTCTTTAATGTAATGTGGATTTTCTTCTTACGCAATTATTTTTACAACTCATTTAATTATGGTTTTAATGGACGTGCGTTGTGTGAAGAATCACATGACTTATTATTCCTTAAACAATACACCATTCTTAAGATACACGCAATTATTTTGATTTTTTCATTTTATGATCATATCAAAACCATAAAAAAAATTGACATGGGAAGACGATTAAAAGCCCATAGTATAAAAAAATATTTATTATTTTCATTTATTCTTTGCACTTTTCATCGCAGATTTCAATGACACGTCATCGTTTCAAATCATTCCCGGCTGAAATTGTCTTCATTAAGTGTAATACGCTTCTGTAATGACCATTAACCATTTTATGGCTTTCTTCTGAGATTGCGCCGCCTTTACTTTGCGCGCCGACATCTGTGGTCTCTTATTCTTATTATGCATTTTAACGTATTTCCGAGACATTTTCTTTCAGGTAACTCCATCCTTATTTGGTTTATTTCTCAAACGAATGATATACGTAGATTGAAATGAACGATTTGAATTTACATTTTCGTGCAAAGACACGCTTTGTCTTGCAAGGCGTAATCATACATTACCGAATGATAGTAAAGTGTTAGAATTTATGTCCGGTTTTGCTGGTTTTTTTCTACATGGCTACGAAAAGTGTAATTAAAATTCTTGAGTGATGTTGAAAGTTCTTTGTGACTTTCTGCAATTTGCAATGTGTTATGGATTATAAAATGTTGCCGTAAGGTGGTTATTAGTTATTATTTGAACGATGAAAAATTATTTTTCTTCGCATCCTGGGAAAATACGTTTATCGTTAATTGAGTTATTCGTAATTTCTGTTTACTGTAATGTTTTCATAGTCGATAAGTATAACTTCGAGTTGTTAAATATTAAACAGTTTTCGCCCACTGGAGTTATTCTCATTTGACCGCTCGATCTCACGCTAATTATTTATTATAAGAAATTAGATGCATACATGCTTGTGAAATGAGCAACGTTCGATGCAATATTGTGAAGAAGTAGAGAAAACCTTCACAAGGTCATGCCAATGACCGCGTTTATACTTCCTTCTCGTGTCCTAGCTTTAAATATTTTAAATTTATTTCATTCTTATTTTCAGCAGCTTATTTCTACTCATGTTTTACTACGAATTAACTGTATGATTTTGAAATGGAAACTTTTAAATAAATTTTCAATAAATGTATATATATAGTGACAATGTAATAATTATTAATGGCAAATTCATGGTTGTAGTTGCTTGAAATTATTATTATCTTTTTAGTCTTGAGCAAGCGACCAATAGATTTGATGTGTAATAAAAATAAATTTATTACGACATACAAATATATAAAATATAACCGTCATGTTAAAAAAAAACTAATAAACAACAAGTTTAAAATTTATTATAATTTAAAGTTTAACGGAAAAAAATTAGAAGATATGGATCTAACTTGTCAAGTTGGCTTCATGTAAAAATTCGCTAAAAATCTACATAAAGAGTTAATTTAAGTGAAAAAATTCTCTTCCTGAAATAATAAATGTAAATGAGACGGAATCTTGACGTCACATAATCTTACTTGTCCAATAATTTATCATGATAATAATCTTAATCATATTATAATTTATCATGATATATAGCAAAATCACGTAACCATGATTCATATCTTATAGTCATATATTAGCCATACTAATTGGCACACTCAGGCACTCTATTCTGGCAAGCCGTCAGTACGTGATGTCGTATATACCACTCGCTTATAAAGTCACGTGACTTTATATTGACTTTATTAGTGAAGCAAGTTAAAATTTATTATACATTTTTAAGATTTGTTCAAAAATCTTCACTATGTAGCATGAAAATATAATGCAGTTCCTCTATTGAAATTAATAAAAAAAATAGCATAATATTTGAAGTTGACAGTTGAAATTGACATTTTCAGTTAAGTTGAAATTTGACAATTTTTTTCAAATTTATGACAGTTATTGTTTGAAATTTGCACATTGAAAGGTGGAAAATCCAATCAGAATAGTTGATCAGAAAATGGACTCTAAGTCAGACACATTGCAAACTTTATCTCTAAAATATAATACAAAATCCTCAAAAAAAATGTTGAACCTTAGATCTTGAGATTACTGACGTATTGACTAATGCCCGGTTTTTTACTAATACGGTTAATCCGAAGATTATGTTAATCTAGATTAAGTTTAACCGAATAGAAAATCCAAAATTACTGAAAATCGAATATTATAAGATTAAAGTAATCGTGGTTTGAAACTCTGATAGGTTATGTTGGCAATAAAATATTCTACAATGACAGGAATGTCAAATTTGACAGTTGACATTTGTCATTCATTAAATATAAAAAAGTTCATTATTTAATTAAATTATTTAAATTAATTAATATTAATGTAGCGAAAAATCTATTTTCCGAGAATGATGCTGAAGATATTGAAGAACTAAAAAATGTATTAGTCGCCGTCACGTGTGGTGCGTGAGAAAAGAGACAATTTATAATGAGTTCGACAAATAGATTCTTAAATGCGTCTTCGACTGAATAATGAGACATTCAGTTATTTACTAACATTGGCTGAAGATGAAATAAAACATCTAACAGTATGTTTAATTTTCTTTAAATAATTTTTAATCGTAGTCAGATTTTATTTTAAAGATTAATAAACCATGAGAATTAAGTATTGAAAAAATATCAAGTATACTCGTAGGCTTTTACGACCCAGTTCATTTACATCGTGATACTTAATTGAGTAATACGATTGTTGCATGTATACGAGATTCTTTACATTTACCCAGTTTTATTTTTAATTTTGTAATTGACTTGATTACTAGTTATGCATAATACAGATTGAAATTACTTACTATACTAATAAGTATATGACAACTGGGTTACAAATTATTACTCTTTGGAATGATATTATGAAAATCTAGGTTAGTCTAAATCCTCCGTCATTTTGCTAAGAAATCTCAACATCTCCAATCATTTAAATCACTCAGAAACTCGCCTTTTTGCGTTACAGTTAACGTTTTTCATTGGCATCGAGAAGTAGGTCTGACATTGTAAAATGTCCACAATTGCAAACAATAAGAGAAATTGGATTTATATCTTGGGTATGCTCCCAATTAAAAACATTTTGTAAGTAATTTTTGACTCTCTTTACGGTTGAATTGCTCACGAAAAATGTGTACTCTTCATCGTGCGCAAGCATTTAATAAGATTATTGAACGTGATCATAATCTCGCGGCAATTAGGAGCCGGTAAGTGAATTTCTAATTGTTAGTCCGATGATAAGTCGCTATTGAGAAATGTTCGCAATGTCAGTTACGGTTTCGTACGAACGGTTCTTTTTGGATTAGCGATGCCGAACCGGCACGTACTCGACAAAAGAATGTCGCTTACAGATCACGGATCGATCAGCAAAAGTCACGAAAAACACTATATGAAAAATATATTCTTCAAAATTATTTTAAAAAATTGTAAATGATGTGGTGATTGCAACGCACGGGGTTTACGCCCTTAATTAATTCAACCCTTTGGAATCTTCATAATTTGATAGTATTTGATTTCTTTTATCAAATATTAATAAATTTAATTCTATTCAACTTATTGGATAATTAAGGATGTATACTTTTTGTCAAATTAAATAAGACAAGGCCGGTTGACGGCGCAACCGAGCGACTAGAGTATTACTGGTTGCCTGCATTTGCTTTATTTAAAATTTGCGGAGAGAATAATTAATATAGTTCAATATCAGAAAATTGTTCTTAGTATAAGAAAGAAAACAAATGCAGGCAGCCAGTAATACTCTAGTCGCTCTGTTATGCGGGTTGTATTTAATTTGACAATAACTGTACATCCTTAAAATCAAATACAATAAAATACATAAATTGGAGACTTACACGATTCAAATTTTAAAAAATCACTAATCATGGTTTTAAATAATTAAATTATGTGTAATATTCCGTTACTATAAATTTTTCCCGGCGAAATTAACTTTCGCAATTGACGTTATAAATACCTCTTACGTAATGAGACAATAAACCTTCGAATTGGTCATCAATTCTAACACTTCAAAATCGGCATCTGCCATCTGGCATGCATGCCATGTCAATAACCTTCTTAAGATCGCCTATCGAAATAATAAACGCGAAACTGTTCCAACGTTTTTTAATTGCTCCCATTCCAAGGAATGGCTTTTTACGTGCATACACATTTGTAACAGTTTCTTCAACTAAAAATGTAAATACCTAGTCCGATGCGTAACTTGAAGGCATAGTATTTTTTCGATGCAAAAATAGCGCAAATAAATAATAATTAAAGATATGTACATGAGATTTCCTAGTTTGTTCGTTTATTTTAGTTGAAGTAACGATATGAGCGCGTTTTCATAATTCAACGGGTCTTTGCGATACCGTTAGGTAATCTTGATTACAATCAAGATTTTTATTGAAATTCACACATACACTTAATTGAGTTTTATCAGATTTATTTTTTCAAGGAAAATGCGCGACATTTTTTTTCCATTGCAATAAAATTTAATTAGACTTCAAAACGATCGTGCGTTCTAATTTTGAAATATTACTGTGTAAATATGATTTGATCTATTACGAAACATATTGTAATGTTCCGGTCGAGTTGATGATTCCAAAGAAGATTATAATCTGTAATTGTACTGTTTGATTTATTCGAACGAAAGATCATTGTTTGGAAAAATCAGTCGACTACCGGTGAAGTCAAAGTGATTAAATTAATTTTGGATTCCATTATATCAAGTTTATAACTAGATAGTTACCAACCAGTACTGTCTCAACGAATTGAACAGTTGGATACATTGGGCAGTTGCCTAATTTGACAGTTAGCGTGTGACGATGTTTTTACGGAATTTATGCAATATTTGAATTTGCACGTTGAAAGGTGAAAAATCCAATCAGAATAGTCGGAAGATGGACTCAAAGTCAGGAACATTGCAAACTTTATCTCTAAAGTATAATTCCAATATCCTCAACCAAGATTTGAACCTTAGGCCATCCTTAGACCTTACTCAATTCTTAGATTAATCTGAAGATTTCGTTAATCTAGATTAAGTTTAACCGAATAGAAAATCCATAGGTAGTTACTGTAAATGTCGAATATTTTATAAGATTAATCGTGGTTTGAAATTCTGATAGGTTATGTTGGCCATAAATAGTATGAAAAACAAATCGCAGACTGGGTAACACAAGTTATAAAATCCTTAAAGAACTTTTATAATTCCCTTAAAAAATAAATTGCAATTGTTACTTCATACTTGTTCGTTTTTATTATAGTGTCCTTATCCTGTTTTATTTAGTCATTAATTCTTTAATGGCTGCTTGAGAAGTGGGTTTTTGTAGATGCATTAAAACAAGTAATGATCAAAATGACATTGCTGAATTTACTCTCAGACTCAGAAACATTGCATAAGTTAATTAGGAACCTGTGAGCATTTTGACATACTTATACTTTTGACTTTGAAACTCAAACTGAAGTCGGTAATTGTTCTTCTCATGTATAACAGAATAAGTCTTAATTATAGAAATTTTAAAATATTTCTTTATCGATATTTATTGGAAATGTGAACAAATTTAAAAAAATGTTATAAACATATTTTACAATAATAAATTTTGTATGACTAAAATTTACAGTGTATATAAAAAAAAAAAACAAAAATTATACATAAATATTTATTTAAATTGCCAAAACCACATTTTGATTATTAACAAAAAATTTACTGCAAAATTGCCGCATTTGCTGCTATACTTGGATTATTAATGACTTCACCAAGACTTTCCAAAAGTTCTTTCCTATAGTCATCAAAGTCTCCATCCACTTCATTTATTGTTTGATCTTCAATGACATATAAAGCACAATCAGTATCTCTAATAAGTCTTTCGTCATGAGACACAATAATCACACCACCTTTATAATCATTAATGGCATCGGCTAATGCATCAATCGACTCAATATCAAGATTATTCGTGGGTTCATCCTAAAATTATAAATAAATTTTTATAATATTTACATTTAGTCAATTTACCAAAATAACGACATCTGGTGCATTTAAACAAAGTTCTGCTAAAGCAACACGAGCTTTTTGACCGCCGGATAAGTCTTTCATTTTAATTGTATGTGCGTGACTAGCTAAACCAAATGTTCCCAGCTGTTTCCTAGCTTTCTCATAAGGTAAATCAAAAAGTCGCATCAAATATTCAGATGGTGTCTCTTCTGCTGTTAAATGTTCACCTGAATGCTGATCAAATCTACCTATTCGCTTTAAGAACAATTTATGAACAATTTAATGAATATAATTATCTACTTACCAATCGATGATTTCGCCGTGTTTCTCCTTTTAATGGAATTAAATCTCCTGTCAACAATTTAAGGAACGTCGATTTACCAACGCCATTTGGACCAACAATAGCCACACGACTGTTAAGATCTATTCCAAAATCAGTATCAATAAAAAGCGGTTTTTGACCATTGTACGCAAACGTAACATCTATAACACTAAAAATACTCATCTCTTAATACAAATTAAAATGATCTTACTGTGGAGACCTAAAATTGGTGGCTGTAAAGGAGGAGGTTCAGGAAATGAAAACTTGACGATATATTCCTTGGGTTTTTGGAGAAGTTCCGCTGGTGAAGCATCTTCTTCTTGCTTCTCCATTTTACTCTTATTCTTCACTTGCTTCCGCGTTAAAACATCCTTTTGCTTTTTTTCCTATCGAAATTTATTAACACTTATTCAAGTATAATATCAAAATACTGACCGCTTGTTTTTTTGAAGAGCCATGTGCCTTCAATTCTTTGATTCTTTTCTCCTGTTTCTCATACTCCTTGATCATTTCTTTTCGTTTTTGTACAAACATTTTTTTAAACATTGAATAGTTACCCTTATAGTAGTACAACTTGCACTGATCCAAATGAATGATTTCATTGCAAACATTATCCAAGAATGACTGGTCGTGTGATACAATAAGTAAAGTTTTCTTCCAACCTTGTAAATAGCTATAAAAAAGTGCCATAATTTATTTAAAAGTTTATTTAATTCTTACTTATCCAGCCAAATTACAGCATTTAAATCTAAATGATTAGTGGGTTCATCAAGTAAAAGCAATGTCGGCTCGATGTACAAAGCTCTTGCAAGAGAAACCCTCATTCTCCAACCACCAGAAAAGTTTTTAGTTGCTCTTTCCTATAAAAATTACAAAGTTTCTTGCAACTAACAAAGATAATACCCACCTGCATTTGCTTGGAAAATCCTAAACCAGCAAGAATACGTCTGGCTCTGGGCTCAGCTGAATCAGCACCAATCGCTTTAAGTTCAGTATATACTTCATTTAATCTGTCCTGAACATTTAAGTTTCCAGCTTGAGCAGAGTCTTCTAATTTCTTACATTCTTCCATCAATTCAGTTCGTTTGATGTCAGCTTTCAACACAGATTCAACAGCCGAAAGGTCATCTGCCACAACTTCCTGCTCACAATATAATATATCTATGTTTGGGGGGATAGCAAAGGCTCTTTGTGCTAAATGTCTAAGTAATGTTGTTTTCCCATGTCTTAAAAATGCAAACTATGTATTAAATTACAGCATTAAGAGTTAACTTACCCATTAGGTCCAACAAGACCATAATGTCTACCACTGGCAATTAATAAGTTAGCATTAACAAACAAATCTTTTCCCTTTGCAGCTATGCTGAAATTTTCTATTTTAATATCAACAGCATTTTCCAAGGCAGCTATTTGACCGGCGGTTTTTTGTGTTTGTGACACAGTAAAATTGCTATCTAGATCTGAATGACCTTGACCACCTTTCCTAAGCATAGCCTCCATCTGTTTTTCATATTCTTGTTGTTTCTTCAATTTCTTTTTTTCCTTGTGTGTAAGTTTCTTGTCTAAGGTAGTTTCATCATCGTCAAGTATTGCCTCATCTAATTTTTCACTCAACTCTTCTTCATCTTTGTGTGTGTTAATATTTATTGATGTTACTTCTTCCACAATTGCAGGCACTTCAATTTCATTTTTTTGATCATTTATTTTACCATTTTTAACTGAAGGCAAGAACACTATTGAATATCTACAATAATCAAAATATATATATATACCTATAGGTTCATTTCTTTCAACAATTTCGTCATCGTCGTTTATTTCTTCATCAGATTTGGGTTTTGTGGATTTCTTCTTAGCTAAATAAATTATCCAACATATTATAAACATAAAAAATATAATTATTTATACCTTTCTTTTGACTTTTCTTTACAAGTCCAGGCACGACGTCTTCATCAGTTAAATCTTTCAAATTTAAATCCAACTGTTTATTATCATCGTCGCTCCAATCATCTCCGACGTTTTTACTTTTTCCCTTTTTAACTTTCTGTTTAGGTTTGGAAACTACAGATTTAGTTACATTTTCTTCGTTCGATACGTTAGTTTTCGCTTCCGTACGATTATCGTCATCGCTCCAGTCACCGTCATGTTTATTCTTGCCCTTTTTCGATTTACTCTTTACCGGTTTCGTAACTTTTTGTTCGCCAGAATTTTCATCGAAATCATCTAAAGGTTGGTTTTTCTTATTTCCTCGTTTTTTCGACATTTTTACGCTTATATTTACACTAAACTTATAATACGAATAGATATTCCGACCCGGGCATATGCAACGTACGCACGTGCTAAAACCCAAAATACAAAAAGACGTCAATTGACATTTGTGACAGGTGCAATGTTGCCAATGAAAAAGAAATCCCTACTTAGCCCTGACAGAACTATAAAGTATTTAACAGAGTGATTGTAAATGATTGTCTGTGCAGCCTTTTGAAAATGGTGTACGAAATTCTAGACTAGAGTATCTCGTTGTTTGCTATTCAAGTCGGCAACATTTAATTGTTAAAATGACTGTGATATTTGCAGTTTTCTGCCTACTTCTAAACATTTTAAACACTTATTATGAAACTATTTTAATAAAAATTGTAAATGTTTTATTATTATTTAATAATCTATATTGAAATAAAGGTTATACTTGTATATGTCATTTTCACATAAACTATTATAGGCAATATTTGCAAAAGGCGGCACAGTCATTACATTACAGTGTAGTACATGGGCCAGAATAAATTTTACGTTTTTTCCGTGGGCCGTAGTAGTTAATTGACACCTTCTTGTGACCTATAATTTTTTAGTCTGCAGATATGAAATAAATAAAAAAACGTGTTAAATTTAGTACTAAATTATGAACATACATGTTGCTATGTGCGTTTCAATCAATTCAAACTAAAAGAATTACAATCAAAAATATTTATTTATAATTTCTTCTAAAGATCTCGCGGACCGAATAAAAACTTTTCGCGGGCCGTAATTGGCCCGCGGTCTGGGGGCTGCTCCAGGTAATCCCGAATAATCCGGGTAAATCCAGAAAACTCCGGGCAAAATGAGAAAATCAGGGTAAACTCCGGGCAGAGCCTGGGAAAATTCCGAACAAAGCCGGGGAAACTCCGGGCAAAATCCGGGAGTTTTGGCAACCGAAGCAAAAGTAGTTCTCGTTATCAAAAAAGTAATACATCCGTAGTTATCGTCCAATATCCAATTAATGTGTTTTCAAACTTTAAGAATCTTAGTTTGAAAACACTGATTCTAGATTCTAGTACATAAATAATAAAACGTAAATTTATTAACGTTTTTATGGATATAATATTCATTTATTAAAACCTATACAAATAATAATTTATACAATTAAAGAAACTTTGACAACTTATTAAAATTAATATGAAATCTTTACAACAATCATCACCGATAATATTGTTGATTGTTAGTCCATTGAGGTGGAGGAGCAGTGCTGAAATCATATTGTGTTGCTGGCCTGGATTGTGTCATAGCGGCCTGAGCATATTGAGTCACTGGTGGAGGTGCACTATTTGTGTATGGGGGATAACCCTGTACTGGACTATAAGCAGGAGGAGACGTAAAATATTGAGTTTGTTGAGGAGGGGGCATATGAATAGGTGCTAACTGTTGGTTATAACTGGGAGTTTGTTGATATTGTGTGTAATATGCTTGTGTAGGAGCAGGAGGTTCATGGACAATTGGTGCAGAGTCTTGTATTGGCACAGTAATTAAGTTTGTTCTGACACCTGCACTTTGTATTGGTGTTGGTCTCTGTCTTACATTTTGTGATATACCCATTGCTGCACGTGGATCCATTTTATTTGGTCTTATAGTAGGTGTTCGATCAGGCTCTATTGGCTCCATTGGTTGAGTTATGTTTGAGATATGACGGTGGTTTATGTGAGCCTGAAGGTCTCTCTGTGATAGATATGTTCGACGGCAACCAGAGGAACCATAACGAGTTCCACCATGGGTACACATAAAAACAGTACCTAAACCCGTTTGTTCAACACGAGACACTTTGTCTAAACATCTTGGACACTGTTTCTGTTCTTGTTTGGCACAACCAAGGCAAAACACATGTTTACATGGAATCTAAATAGTAAAAGAAATTAAATACAAAACTTCAAGATATTTAACTTACCATCCGTCCATAAATAAGTATCGGTTTTAAACATTTGTCACAGCAGTGAATCATAGGATTGAGAACTTTTTCTCCAATAAGGTTTACCTTATGATTCCAATCTAATCTCAGCATGGGTTCTGGTGGACCACGATTAATCGTTGTAAATGTCGGCGCTTCTAGTTGTGATATATCAGCTTCCAGATCAACTACAAGCAAATCCAATGATATAAGTTAAACTACAAGTACAACATATAGTAGTTACTTTTAGGTGGGTCGTTTTCATTTTTTTCAACAGGTTGCTGCTGTGACTGTTGTTGCTGTTGGTCATCAACTGTTTCTTGAACTTGCTGTTGTTGTTGACTGTTATCAACTTCTTCATCACTTTCAATTACTTTTATAGCCTTTTTACCGCGTCCTCTGCCGCGTCCCCGACCGCGACCTCTACCACGACCACCGCGGCCCCTGCCTCGGCCTCTCTTTGGCACACCATCTTCCATATCAAAATATTAAATTAAAAAATATACAATAAGAATGAAATCACTTTCCACACACAATTCACGCTACACTGCATATTTCATATAAATTATTTGTTTATACAAAGCACATAACCAACAAAATCAATTTGTCGGCGTTCAGCGTAGCCATTCTTAGAAAATAAAAATATTACATTAAAAAATTAATTATAATTGTATTATCATTTTAAGCATTATCCACTCTATCAAACTATCGATATATTACGGAAAATTAAAAGTATTACTTTAAACATCAATTTAAACACAGAATTAAGCGAATAGATACAACAAGTATTTTAACTTTAGCGTTGTCGCATTGATTATCTGTCATCTGTCAAGAAAATCGCGGTTATGTTTGTTAGTATTTTTGTTAATGAAATGGTGTTGTTTATTTTACGTTTAAATTAACATATACGATGCGAAATAATCATACATAAAATGTTTGTAACATTACATTAAATAAATTCGTTATTTGCAATGGACGCCAATGAACAGCTATCATTGATAGAACCAGGTTACTTTTTAAAAACATTTATTTTCTATTTTCTTTAATAAAATCATAATTTCAGAACTGTACCTGCTCATTCAGAAGTTTTTGTCTGTAAGCCCTTTGAAAGAAACCTTTAAGGTAAGTGTTATTGTCTTACGTAGTGTTTATTATAAATTGTATCGTTCTAGGTCTTGACCAAAGAATTGCGAGAGAAAAATGTAAGTAACAAATATAATATATTCATTTAAATTTTTGTTATAGTTTTATCCAACCATGATATTATTCAATTTTGAAGAATAAGATAATTAGTTTCAATGATTTTAAGTTTGTATTTAAATGTCTAATAATAAAAAACTTTTATTACAACACTATTTGCATCAATATATTGGAATAGTGTTAAAAATGAATAAAATGAATTGAAAGGATTTTTATGACTGAAAATTACATTTTATGTTGTGTCTAATCATAAAATATGTTTTTATTTGAAGCCTCATAAACAATTGATTTTGAGCAATGCTCTAAATTGGTTTTTTTGTAAATTATTTTATTAGGAAATATAATAAAACATTGAATAACTTAATCAGGATTCAAAAGTATATAAAGCAATATTTCAAGGTACAGTGTGATAAAAAAAATTAGTCAAAATAAGCCATGAACAAAAATCGGCATGTCTTTACTTAAACCACTATTTATTTGACGTTTGTCAGCTGCTTCAATAGGAAAATGCTCCTGAAATTCTTCATAACAGGCAACTGTTTTATTTCCATTTCGAAAGAAGGCTTCTAAAAGGAAAGCTTTGATTTATTTGGACAACATTTTTGACAAACTTCAATTTGACAGAAATAAATAGTGATTTAAGTAAGACATGCCGATTTTTCTTCATTGTTTACTTTGACTAATTTGTTTTTTTTTTTCGATCACAGTGTATAATATGTGCAAGTTGAATTTTTTTTTTTGCTGTCAAGTTTATTTAAAGTGCCATCTTCAGTCCTTACAAAAACTCGTTTGACAAGAGCTTTGGCGGTATTTTTTAATATTTACTACACCATCCCAATAGGGTTATTTTTAATAGTTTCATATGTTTATACTTTCCGTTTGTTATTAATAAACTACATTTTGAATTTCATTGAAATTTTTTTTTTTAGTAAATAAGCATTAATTTATTTGGAAAATAGGCTTTACGTTAGTGGTGTCTCTGGTGGGAAAGGTAGTAAGTAGGCTAAAGATAAAGATAAAAATAACAAGCATCCAAAAATCTGCCAGAGATTTTTGTTTAAAATTTAATTTTAGGACAACCATACATCGTTGGTTTACATTATTTGACAGTCATTTATTGTTCGCTGTTTTAACATAAAGCTGAACCATATTGTAACTAATATATTTTTAGATACTTCCAGTTAGATTAGATTGGCAGGGAAATAAGCACAAACGACCATGTAATGAATTAGTAAGTAAATACTAAACATAAGCCCGTTACAAGAGCCCTGACTTGTAATTTTTAGGAAAAATTGTATCCACATATAGGACCAAAGCACTTACTACAAATATGTGCTCGAATAGGTCCAATATTAGACAAAGAATACCCTCCTTGTGTCAAGGGTATCGTTTCGTTATTAGGAGCCGGTCGCCAATCTCTTCTTCGCAAGAAGAAAACTCCAGTTTTAAATTTGAATTCGATTTATTATGCAACTCGAAAAAATGGTCTCCCTATGAATGATCACGCATCATGCGTCACGCACAATATATGTACGTAATTTGCTTGGAGTTTCTTGATAATGAAAATGTTTTTGTAGTAAATGTTTTGATTGGACGGGAACTTTCTGGACCTATTACGAGGACTTTAGTTTGTCCATCGAGGTATGGAAATTTGCAACTACAGAGACAAACTCTTGGTCATTTATCTGCCGTCTATTGTTTGATGTTCGATCACTCTGGAAGATACATCATAACAGTAAGCATTTATGGCAAAATTATTTGTTGCTGACAAGTCATTTTGCAGGGAGCAGATGATTTATTGATTAAGGTATGGTCATCGGTAAGCGGGCGACTCTTGTCGACTTTTCGCGGCGCATCGTCCGAAATCACCGATATAGATATTAATCTAGAGAACACTCTTTTAGCAGCTGGATCAATTGATAGAATTTTGCGTGTATGGGATTTGCAGACCGGAGCTCCAGTTGCTGTCCTGACTGGTCATACAGGAATGATCACATCTGTAAATTTTTGTCCCTTGCTCCTATTGGACGTTTACTACCTTGTTACAACTAGTACTGACGGTTCTGTAGCGTTTTGGACTTACTGTTACGATAAAAACAACAGAGCAAATTTCGTCTCAAAACCTATAGTATACCAAGAACGTCTGCGACCCGGTCAAGCTAAGATGATCTGCTCTTCTTTCAGTCCGGGTGGTTGCTTTTTAGCAACAGGTTCGGCCGACCATCATGTGCGTGTTTATTACATGAACGATGACGAAGGTCCAAGGAGGATCCTTGAAATGGAGGCACATTCAGATAGAGTCGATTCAATACAATGGGCTCACAGTGGGCTGAAATTTGTATCAGGGAGTAAAGATGGTACCGCGTACATTTGGCATTTCGAAAGTCAACAGTGGAAGAATCAGAAGCTTGGTATGAATACAAAATTACCCGAGTAAGTGTTATTTATACAGTGCGTTCTACAAAACGGGCCCAAGACTATAGCTACTTCAATTGTGATTTAATCATCAACAAACCATATATATTATTAAATGGGATAGTTGGCGGAAAAATTCTTTTTAAACACCTTCATTTATTTATTTATTTATTATTTAGTTTTAACACTGTACCATTTAATAATATATATGGTTTGTTGATGATTAAATCACAATTGAAGTCGCTATAGTCTTGGGCCCGTTTTGTAAAACAGACTGTATATCGTGTTACATCATATATGAAACATACATATTGCAGCTCTGCTGCAGACGAAGTGGAGGATCCAAAGAAAATCAAAGTTACTATGGTTGCATGGGACGCCTCGGACACATGGATTATTACTGCTGTCAGCGACTTCCGATTGAAAATCTGGATGGCGGAATCCGGGCAATTGAAGAAGGCTCTTTCGGGTCATACGGACGAAATATACGTCCTTGAATCTCATCCAAAGGACGCGCACATCGTCTTGTCTGCTGGCCATGATGGTCAGATGTACGTCTGGAATATTATGTTGGGGAAATCCATTGCTCATTTTACCAATAACATCGAAGGACAAGGTTATGGGGCTGTTTTTGATGCAAAGTGGTCTCCTTGTGGCAACATGATAGCAGCTTCTGACTCTCATGGGCATATTTTGATATTTGGTTTTGGATCTGGAAATGCCCAACTGAAAATTGTAAGTTTAATAAAATAAAACCTGTTCAATTTATTTGTAATTAAAATAAAAACAAAAATAAAATTAGCATCTAAGTTTGAAAATTTCCTCAGTTACCAAAGGAGTTGTTCTTTCATACCGATTACCGTCCGTTGGTGAGAGACGCCAATCATAAAGTTTTGGATGAACAAACCCAAGTCGCTCCACATTTGATGCCTCCGCCATTTTTAGTGGACATCGACGGTAATCCATACCCTCCGATGTTGCAGCGTCTCGTTCCGGGTCGTGAAAATTGTGAAAGTGAACAACTTGTTCCTAACATAGTTGTCGGGAATGAAGGTACGCAGGAAGTGATTGAAGGTCTTCCTGAAGAAAATCTTCGTTATGATATGAACAACCAATTAGGAGAATCGTCCCGTGCGGGTGCTTTCATGCGTTCCACACCTCGGACAGGTATGCGGACGTCTAGCGATATAGAGGGGATTCGACAAAGCAGCGGCAACTGGCAAAGGGATTCGAACATTGTCTGGAGAAAGAACATATTGGTCCAGAAGGTTGATCCAGCACGACTTGTTCGAACAAAAGAGATCTGGGAGTTAATGGCAAGAAAAGAGGCATCAGATTACAACCGTGAGATGAGACATCGACCAATCATGATAAACACGATGACCAACGCGACGGTGGAAAATGGAAAAGGGAAACGGAAGAAGAAGCATTACCATACACGGTCAGCTGAAATGGAAGGATCGGATATGGAACAAGTAAGTTTTTATTCATTTTGTAAAACAAGAAAAAAAATATGTTTTCTTATATAGCAACAACATGCCGGTCAAATATGTAATCGATTGCATTTTGGAAATATTGTTTTAGGACGAGGAGGACGCAAATACCAGCGGTACCGAGTATTCGACGAACAGGGCGGATCTAATGTCCAGCGATTCAAGTTCGGAATTTTCGGAATCGTCTGGATATTCAGACTGGGTCGCTGATCAAGGTGTCAATTTAGAACCACCCAAGCGTTCGAAACGTAAGCACATAGCACGCCAGACTTCTTCACCGGTCAACGAGACCCATAATAAATTAGAACCACAAGTTAATGTAAGTTTTCATATAATTTTAAGTAAATTTCTTGTCAATTTACAATATTGTATTTTATAATAATTTTATTTATTCAACAATTTAGATTACCGTCAATAAAGAAAAAATTAAAGAAGTACCTGAAATTTATAAACCCTTGGATTGGCTAGCGGAAACCATGCCCAAAAAGGCTCCATATTGTCCTCAAATGGGCGACGAAGTCGTCTACTTTCGCCAAGGTCACCAACTGTACATAGATGCAGTTCACGCAAAGAAACTTTATGAAATTAATGCTAAAGATTTGCCGTGGACTAAAAATAATTTAAAGGTAAAATTTACAAAAATGTTTTAATTTTTTTTTACATTGACATGCTTTTTTGAGCAGGACCAAGAATTTGTTAAAATCGTCGGCATAAAATATGAAATCAGACCTCCGCGCCTTTGTTGTCTTAAACTGGCATTACTTGACAATGATGGTCGTCTGACTGGAAACGTTTTCACTGTGAAGTATCACGACATGCCCGATGTTTTAGATTTTTTTGTCCTGAAGCAAACTTATGAAATCGCTATATCGAGACAGTGGAACCAAGGCGATAAGTAAAATTGAAATTAAAAAGAAACAAATGAGAGAAATACATGTATTATTTTAGGTTCCGTTGTATGATCGATGATTGTTGGTGGATAGGAGAAGTTGTTTCAAAGTCACCAGTCAGTGAAGATTTTCCCAATTCACGTTTCATGTACTACGAAATTAGTTGGGATAACGGCGAGTATGAACGTATGAGTCCTTGGGATATGGAGCCATTAAAAGAAGATCGTAAGTTGTTAATTTATAGTCACTTATAATTTTCTACTTTGATTCATATAAATAGGCATGCCAGAAAATTTAGGAGAAGCTGTTCCAGTCTTACCGGAGGAAATTCAAAATATGCTTTATCAATCACAGTTTGAGGAATGGCCACATGGCGACCGCGACGGAGCCACCAGACGTATCATAGCCGGTTTAGATAACGTAATGAGTTTGGCTATAGCGGAGCCGTTTTTGGTCCCCGTCGATCTCAACGATTATCCAACTTACGCCTTCACAGTCGAATATCCAATTGATTTATCGACGATCAAAGCAAGATTTGAAAACAACTTTTATCGCAGAATAACATCTTCACAATTTGACGTCCGATACTTGGCTACCAATGCGGAGAAATTCAACAGTCCACACAGTGTTATTGTTAAAAATGCGAGGATTATAACAGAACTCTGTCTACGTATCATCAAGTAAGTTTTTGGATCTATACAATGTAAAAGGCGTGTCATAATGAATTACCACGTTAATGTAAATAGCACAGGTTAAAATATTTCTTTTGGTCTTCATTATCATTTATGTCAGTTTTTCTTTAGAGCTAGTACGGAGGTGCTGGATGTTAATGCCGTGTACCATCAACTGGTAAATGCGTACGAATCATCTGATAGCGAAGCGGAAGATGATATTTTTCAACCAGGCCCTTCAACTGTCAGATGTTTGAGACCCTTGACGACGAGAACTTTTGTCAATCCAGATGATTGGAAGGTGGAGGCGCGTAAATTGTTAGATGCTTTGTGGCATTGTGATGATTCAGCGCCATTTAGAGCGCCTGTTGATCATTTGAAGCATCCAGGTTATTATAATACATACATACATAATCCGGTCCTCTTTGTACCCTTAGGGTGTTGAGGTTTTTTCTACTATGTCTATCTTCTTCCTTTTTTGATTAGTTTCTGGTTTTGATTTCCATACTTTCTTCACCTGTTTCCCCTCCTCCACAGATTATAATAAATAATATATAATATAATATATGTTGTTAATTTATAGAATACCACCAAGTAATAGATACTCCAATGGATCTCGGAAGTGTAAAGGAAGACTTGCTTGGCGGCAATTACGAAGTTCCTTATGATTTTTGCAAAGATATGAGACTTATCTTCCAAAATTCGAAAAATTTCAATACCAACAAGAGATCAAAAGTAACAAAAACATCAACTAACGTAAACTGACATAAACGTATTACTTTTCAGATATATGCCATGACCGTAAGATTATCGGCCATGTTTGAAGAACATATGGGTAGACTTATTTACAACTGGAAGATGGCGAAAAAACGGAGCAAGTCCCGCAGAAATAGAAGTTCAAACGAAATGAACGGCAAAGATTCTTCCGATGAAGAGAGTAGACCAACACGTACACAACAAAACAATACGATACCTGTAGCGCGAGTTTCAATACCTAGAAGCGTAAACGCTAGTACCAGGAATCAGAGACCGAAGGTAGTGGCGCCACCGCCGAAAATTGAAGTGGAACAAAGTTCCTCCAATAAAAGAAAACTGAGCATGGTCAACGGCGTCAAGAGTTCTAGTTCGAACGATCCAAGTAGCGCAGACGACAGCGATTACGAGCCACTCAGCAAGTGGAGGAACGCGAACTACAAAGAACAGCAACTTTCGAACAAAAGAAACGTGTATGGTGGTGGTAGTAGTAGTTCGGAAAGTGACGTGGTGCGAAAAACTATTATGACCAGAAATGCGAAAAGGCCGCGTTACGTAAAGGACTCAGATAGTAGTAGCAGTAGCAGCAACAACACCAGCGATGGTACTAATAGTAGTAGCAGTGAGAGTGTAAGTGGTGAAAATGGAAGAGATAGTAATAATACTGATGTTGTGACTGTTAGTAGTAGGGGAAGAATACGCAGGATGACCGCACGCGCTAGAGCACTGCTGAAGAAGAACTAATTTTATTTTTGTTATGTAAGTCTTTTACTGAATATATTTAATAATAAATAATTTTATAAAATTGCGTTTTATTTTGTGAGGTTATATTAAACCTAATTTGTAACAGAACAAAACTGTAAAAAAGACAATAATTCTAATACAGCAGTTATCAACATTACATGAGACACGAAAACGTAAGGGAAAACTTTGTCAATTCCTCAACAAGAGAAAATTATTCGATAAACAAATGAAATTAAGGGACATTTTAATTAAAAAAATAAAATAGGTATTAAAAATCATCAAAACAGTCAGAACAGATTGGATATAAAAAATATTTTTCCACATTTACGGAAACAACAGTTGAATGTTGAAAAAGCCAATCTAATTTATTTCTGAGTTTTCTGTAAAAAAAAAATAAAAAACATTGAAACAAACCAAAAAAGTTGGACAGAAGAAAATTGAAAAATTATTTGGGAATTCTTTTTCTATCAATTTTACAAATACAAATACAGATACAAATGTGATGGGAAAAAACAAATGAAAGTCGAACAATTCATATGAAATGGTGGAGAAAAAAACAAATTTATTTTTGACTTGACCTTCCTGTATTTTTTTTAATAAATTTTATAATAGAAGTAATTTTATTGTGTACATTTTTCAAAAATTAACTGGACACATTTTTATTTTCAATACAAATGCGACGTAAAAAATGTTTTTTTTTGTTTTTTCTTGAGAAAATTCAAAAACTTTTTGTTTTATGTTTCAGATGTTTTCTGTAAAAAAAAAAAAAACGAAAGGATGTAGAAAAGAAAATTGCAAAATTGTAGGTTTTGATAATTTTCTTTTCTTCAATTTTTCTCTATATGTTTAAAAATGCCACAAAATAAATGAACAAATGGCACGAAAAGAACATAAAAGTTGACGATGGCTTTTCTTTCGCTATGGAAAATTAGGAAAATACCTCTTAAATCGGCTCCATTTAAAAATAAAGTAAATTGAATGGATGAAAATGAAAATGAATGTGATGGAAAAAAACAAATGAAAGTCAAATAATTCATGTGAAAAAATAGAATCTATTTTATTTTTAATCCGTTAAAGAAAAATACAAAACAAGTTGACTGTCAAGAAATTTCACAATAAAATCTGAAATAAATAAATAAAAAAAAAAAATCAGAAAACAAATTTATTTTTGACTATTTTTTCTTTTTTGAATAATTTATATAATAAAATAAAAATGTTGTGTACATTTCAAAAATAAGTACGTAAACAAATGAAAACTGAACATGTGAATAGAAAACCATTAAACAAGTTACTCAATATATTTTCAGTACCTAATGGTATCTGTAATAAAATCCGAAAATTTTGGTTTCATTATTAATAACATTTTTTCGTTTGTAATTTCCCTCTGTGTTTTCTTTTTGCCTTATGTTTTCGAGTTTCAAAAAATAAAAATCAAATGAACATCAAAAATTATTTGGAAAAATTTATGTGGCCAGTAATCTAAAGAAGATAATTTCCAACGCATGTTCAAAAGCGAAATTTGAAACTTGAAAATCCTCTAAACGGATTTTTTTTTGAATACAGACTCTGGTTTGAGTAGCGATAGAAATGCCAACCCTAAACCTTTAACAGCTCAAACTCCATTCGGGCAATCTAATCAATAAAATTCATTTCAAGACGAGAGCGTGCGTTCTGCAAAATGTATTTTACTCACCGATAAAGCAACCGCGTAAAACCAAGTCGCGCATCGACGTACTTATTTGTAAAATTGCATTGTTTTTCTTGTAAATAACGTGTGGATAAGTGACATGGTATTTTACACTCATTCAAAATGTTAGAGGGGGCCGTCGCCAGATTGTTGAATCAATTACTCGGAAAATACGTGGTCGACCTTGACACAGAAAATTTAAACGTCGGAATTTTCTCCGGACATGTGCAACTCACCGACTTGAAACTGAAATCGGAAGCCCTGGTTGGATATCCAATAATTTCTAAATTTCAATTTCATTCGAATTTCATTGCAGTACGAATTAAATTTGCCCATCGAAGTCAAAGCGGGCACGATTGGTAAAATATGGCTCCAGATACCGTGGAACATGCTTTGGAATCAACCGGTCGTGGTGAACATAGAAGACGTTCACGTCGTAGCCGGACCGATCGTCACTTACGAAAAATTCGACGCCGAGAAAAACAAACGCCTTTTAAGGGCGCAAAAACGCAAAGCTCTGGCCGAACTGAACACAAACAACGAAATTATTGGCGGGCCGAGTTTGTTTTCTGAATATTTGGTTGCGAATATCGTCAATAATTTGCAACTCAACATCTCCAACGTGCACGTTCGATACGAAGATAACGTAAGTGATTCTCGCCCGATGGCTTGTGGTGTTTGTATAGGGAGCATCACGGCAGAAACTACTAACAGGTATTTTTCGGGTTTATTACAAAATTCAGACTTAATATTTATCTGTTTAACAAAAATTTCTCATATAACCAACACATAATGTTGATATTATAATCATATCTTATGACGAAAAAAAAGTTTTGACCAGAAAAAAATTTGGTCAAAACTGTACACTGTTTGGGAACATTTTCTCAACATCGCTTATATAGAAAAACTTTTTCTTCTTTCTTTTTTTGCACTCTGTTTTGCTCGTTGGTGTTCTTTTGCATTTTCATTTGTCTTATACAGCGTGTTCAAACCCTATTGTTATCTTCGTTATTTTTGGAGCTACAGAGTCGGTTAAATTAGCAAAGATGCAGTGATTTTTCCGTTGATTGTAATGGTCCACACAAAAAAACAATTGCGCATCACATTTCAGAGCCAACTCAGAAAATTGGATTTTTTTAAATGAAACAGCCTGTATATTTGTGTAGCTGTCGGTAGAAAATGAAATTTTGCACAAAATCTTCTTATACTTCTATATTCCAGAAATGAAAAACAAAAGAGCTACGACGATATTAATACAGGTCACCACACATGGGATAACTTCGTTAGTAGAGAAGCTACGGTGTTGGTTAATACATCAAAAATGTGTAGTTTGATTACAATGGCATAATCAAAAAAACAATTGCGAGTCGCATTTTCGAACTAACAAAAAAAAATTATGGGACATCCTGTAATACTCTTGTAATAGTACAACCGTAAGATGAAAGGTCAAAAACTTCAGCAGAAAAAACTACATATTTTTGATGTATTGACCAACATCGTAGCTTCTCTACTAACGAAGTTATTCCATGTGCGGTGACCTCTATTAATATTGTCTTAGCTCTTTTGTTTTTCATTTCTGGGATATAGTAGCATAAGATGATTTTGTGCAAAATTTCATTTTCTACCGATTGCTACATAAATATACAGGCTGTTCCATTTAAAAACATCTAATTATCTGAATTGTTTTTTGTGTAGCTCTGTAGCTCCAAAAATAACGAAGATAGCAATAGTGCGCCGACAACTTTGAACACCTGTATATTGTTCTGTTTTCTCTTCAACTATTTTCGTATTTTATTATTTTTTTGTTTTTTTTTGTGTACTTTTCAAATAATATTTTAAAAGCCAGTTTGTGTGAATGTGACTTATGTCTTATGTCGGCACACGATACTTTCAGCAAGTGGAAAGCGACTAAACACGTTAAAAATGCCGACACGTCTTATTACCTCGTAAAAATCGAAGCATTTTCTTCGTACTGGAATCCAGACCATAAGCTCACAACGTGGAATTTGCCTTCGCAGTATTACGCGTGGCGAAACGCCATGTCCAGCAGTTTACAAAACTTCTCCATCAATAACGAAGTCTTCAATTTTCGTGAGTTTAAAACATTTTTCAACGTGCAACCCGCACATCGAATTCCATGTTTCAGTGATAAAGCCGATGACTGCGAAAATTAAAATGACAATAAATACATCGACCGGCGGCAGCATTCTCAAACTGATAAACGACGTTATTGTTCAAGATTGCAACGTTCAAATGTCGAAAAGACAATGCGAGTCGATTTTTTGTGTGATCGATTCCCTGTCGAGAATGCTGATAAGTTGGAATTACTTGTCCATGCGTCCGAACGGAAGAATCTTGAAAGATAGGAAGGCTTGGTGGAAGTACGCTTATCGTGCTTTGCTCGAACAAAGGGTGAGGCCTTACACCTGGAGCAAGATTAAATCTGTCAGATATCATTACAAACAATACACGGAAATTTACAAAAAAGTTTTGTTGAATCCCAACGATACTGAATTGAAACTGGATTTGCAACAATACGAAGATCAGTTATCAGTTGTTAACTTGGTTATAGCCAGGCAGCAAGCGAGATTAACCGTGCATGAAAGTAGTTTGTGCGAGAAGAGCTTTTGGGATATATTACCGTCGCCAGAAAGGACGCTACTTTGCGAAAAAATTGGATTTTCGTCCGTCGTCACCGATAAACACTTCATTGGTAAATAAATCCTAAAAACCAAAATTATTTTTTTATATATTTTTTTCAGAACACAATTGCAATTTCACAATAGGAAACTTTAGCCTTTCCTTGATCACTTCCACAAAGGAAATTTTTGTACTGACGCTCACCCAATTGATTTCGAACGTACAACCAAACTTTTCAAACGGTTCTTATAGGGCATCCTTAAAAATCGAAGCCATCATCGTAGAAGGTGCCAGCATGGAAGAGCACTTAGTTCCTATTTTATCGTCAGAGCACCTAACAGTACCGAACAGCCCGGCTTATTTCCTAAAAATCGATTTGGAAAAGCTACCGAACGGATCGGATTTTTCGCACCGGATGAAATGCATCCTGGAATATTTGGAAATATCTTATCACAAAGTAACACACGTTCGCGTCTCGTTTATTTTTTAACCACGTGCGCCGTTTCAGCACGCCTTCGACGAGCTGAAAGAATTTATTAATAACGAATGCTTCTTATTCGACGACTTGGCCGATTTCGCTCGGGGAGTTCCGAAGATGTTTTTCGAATTTTTCAAAGAGAAATTATTGAAGAAATGGGATTTGACTTTTGATGTGAAAGTTCCGTATTTCGTAATTCCACGATGTGCGTCATTGCAAACGTAAGTTTTTATTTATTAAATGACTCTTTCTGAATAATTTATTAAAAGGCAAAAGTAGCTTTGAACAGCTTTGATTGGCTTTGTTTAAAAGCTATTCAAAAGCTATCCAAGAACTGTTCAAAACTGATCAAAGCTGGTCAAAAAAACTGGCAAAAGTTACTTCAGATATTTTTTCCTTGGCTCAACCGTCGTGGCAAAAAAAATTAAATTTTAAAAATATATTTGAGACCTTTTAATTGCTGGTAAATTTTAGGGTTGAAAATATTTTAATCGTCGATTTCGGTCACGTGAAAATCAACACTGATTTATGTCAATATTCCGACTCGGAGGACAACTTGACTCACATGGAACTCGAAGAACAACTATATTCTCGTCTTCACGTGAAATGTTCCGACGCTCAAGTGCTGTTCTGCGACAACAGTGAAGATTGGCGAAGCGGAAGAAAGGAAAAAGACACCGATCTGCACTTCCTGCCGAAAACCAATTTCAACGTCGTTTACGCCGTCCGCGCGAAGAACGCGGCTTCGATTCCTAAGTACGTCGGTGTCGGTCCGCGGTAACCGCAATAATCGCATTTTACGAATTTCAGGCAAAAATTCAACGTGACTTTTCAAACGATCAAGCTGAACGTGTCCGAGAGGAAGATCAACGTGTTTTTTAATTTTCTCGACGCGCTAGAGACGAAACCCCACGCGAAGAAAAACTTGTCGTCGAAGGGGAAATTTTGGCGAAACGACGAAATTACCGTCAAGTGGCCGCGTAAATGTTTGCTTCGCGTGCAGAATTCGATAACGATCGATTCTTTCGTTAAATCGAGAAGGTCGAAATTCGATAAAAACGGAACACCCAACGTTGAGAAAAAGTACGTGGCGTGATCTTTAGATTTTGTGATGAAATTTGTTTTCAGAGCGGCGCCGACTGCGAATTACCCAACGGAAAATATGAACGAAGCTTGGGCAAGATGTATAGATTTGCCCGGATTGAAAGATAATATTTCTCCCCACAACAACATAAAGAGCTTGTTGGGATGCGTTATCAATGAGGTAGCAACATTTTGACACTGTTGCACGAAGGAAGTAACAGTTGTTTCTTGTTTTCCAGTTCCAGTTGGTATTTTCTAAATCGAGCGATTGTTCAGATAGACAATATTTAATTTTGAAGTTGGGTATGTTCACAATGGACGTCGCTCTTATGACGTACGGCCCAGCGTATCAAATTTCGTTAAACAGCATACTATTAACTGATAAATTGCATACAATTCCCAATGGGCAATATCTGGATTTGGTGCATAGCCCTTTTCCAAGTAACCTAGATGTGATGATCATTTTGTACAGAAAGGTAAGTATTACGGAAAAGATTCCAGCAGCTGATGATGTTGTGTTACTGGGGGTTAGTGGGGGATTTCTGGCGGAGTATGGCCATGTTAAGAGACACCTCACCCAGTAAGGTTCTTAAACTGATCGACACCCTCGGCTGGCTTGAGGATTAAGGGGGAGGGATAGTACAGTGGCCCACTTAGAGACCTAATTGCTAGCGTGACCTTCGGACCACACATCCTCTTGAAATCCAGAATCCAGATTGATATTTTGTTATTCTTGCCATTACCATGACAATTTGTATTTTTCGACCAATCATGGCGCTGTTTCTATAGTGACAATATGGTTATGTTAACAATTTGCTGTCGAACTTACAGAATGTTGATTGGCATCTCCAACTAACCAATAAAAAAAAAAAACAAAAACAAAATGTAACTAAAAACCGAAAATTCTTAAAACTCACTGATTTTGTATCTTAGGTGAGTGCGAGTTGTCCTGACTTTTGGACAAATTTTAACGGCGTGGAAACATCTCTGGTTGCTGATTTTGGAACATTACACCTGATGTTACATCAAGAAGCAATACACACGTTGATTAAATACACGCGATACATTAAACAAAAGTAAGTAAAAAAATGATCTAAAAAAAAAATTACCAATTTTATTTTAAGAATCCAAAAACAAATCACGACAACCGTGTCCGACACAATTCAAAGGTTGTCCTCACGCGCGAAGCGATTTTTCCAAAATAAAACGCCCGAAACTCCCGTACCTCCCGGATCGGTCAAGTTTTCCCATTCGGCCAGACTTGCCGACCTGAACGTCAAGGTTTGCGATTCCGATTTCGACATAATCAACGTGGTGATGTGCGGGATCGAGATGGATTTCCTTTTCAGAGCGAACGAGCGATTCGTCTTCAGATCGTACCTCGCTTACGTGGACGTGGAACATTTATCGGACATTACGCTCTATTCCAAGGTTAGGTTTCGTTGAATGTGGAGCAAAAATCCTCTTTGGATTTTCAGAATTTAATATCATAGTTACCTTGATTTTTTAACAATTTATTAGACAAAAATTTATTCATGGTAACCGTGCTTTATGTTCCAAACGCAAAAATTTCTTTCATTTATTTTGAAGAAACAACAAACATTTCTTTCCAAGGTATTGTCTACGGACGAAGATAAGGTCTTTGAAATGAAATACGTGAGAAATGCATCAAGCATTAATCAAAGAAATGATATATCACCAACAACTACCGACGCAATCGGTGACGGCAGCTTTAAACTTTACTTGGGGCAAATGCACATAACGTTTCTGTATAAATTGTTCGTTCAGTTACACGTAAGTTTTACTTTTTGCATGTCATAATTGTAGTTGGTATTTGGTCAATTGCGACGCCCCCACCATTTCGCCTTTAAACACCGCCTGCTTTTGTGACGCCATACGCGCGGGCTTGAACCGATTGAACAGCTCGGAACAACTTTGAATAGCTTTTAATCAGTTTTGGTCAGCTTTGAACAGTTCTTGAACAGCTTTTGACAGATTTGGACGGCTTTTGAACAAAGCTGATCAAAAGCTGTTCAAAGCTGTTTAACCCATTCAAGGCTTCCGCGAATATGACGTCAGAAAAGGGGGCGGGGCTTAAATAAGAAGTTGTGGTGGGCCTCTCAGTTGACCGAATACTTACTAATTGTTGAGTTTTCAGCGCTTTATTGTCAATTTGGAGGCAATGTCGTACATCGAAAATCTTCTGAGTATAATAAAGAAGGCGGTGACGATGGCGACCGAAACGCTGAAAACCAGTACAAAAATCCGCCTGGCCGTTACCATAAAAGGACCGGTTTTGTTATTCCCACAAAAATCATCATCACCAAACGTGGTCATCATTAACACAGGTAATGACGATAGTAATCTTCTTTGTCCAAATTTCGACCAAAAATTTTTTTTAGGTGATTTTGAGGTTGAAAACTTTTTCAAGGAATATCCCCACGAAATCGTAGAAAACATCCTTTTGAAAATCAACGGCATAACCGTATCGCGCGGAATAATGACTTTGACGTCGACGTTGGAAATGCAGGAAGTCATGGTCGAGCCGGCGAACGTGAATTTGGACGTTAAAAGATTCACTCCGAGCGCGAAGTCGTCGATCAAAGGTCAATTTTGGGATGTCGACGGCATCATGGACGTCGTGCAGATAACGTTGGGGCAACGAGACCTCGCGACCATATTGGCCATATACGCCGATAACATTGGAGAAGGGAAACTGTTGGATTTATTTCCGGTGCCCGTTAAATCACCCACCGTTACCGTGGAAACCGACGAAACTGTAAAAACGCTCGAGGCGTTCTTCTGCGAACCGAAACAGAAGAAAATGAACGTGAAATTTTCCTTCGACGGGATTAATTTTCTTCTGTTTTTTGATTCGGGAGAGCTTCTCAGTTCACCGATACGCGATCTGAATCACGGGTTGTGTAA
Organism: Lethrus apterus; assembly: GCA_018397195.1. Lineage (NCBI taxonomy): Eukaryota > Metazoa > Arthropoda > Insecta > Coleoptera > Geotrupidae > Lethrus > Lethrus apterus. The sequence goes on from JAFFZR010002106.1 coordinate 54,729, forward strand.
ATTCGTTATTGACGACATAACCGCATCTTTTGTTTTGTTCACTGATACAAGTTTGGACGGAAAGTTGTCCGTGGATACGTTATCTATTGAAGAAATTGGACCAGATGCCAATGTTTATGATAAATGGTAAGTTATATGTAGAGTAGAACTGTTTTAACGGTTTCGGAATTCGCTCATGGCTATCTACAATATCACGTTTTGTTTTAATTTTAATTTTTAAAGTGAAAAGCAAAAGGAAATTAATAATTTTTGCTTCCTCTATACCTATGTTGCTGCGAAAGATATTTTTATGCATATACAGTGATGGGAAAAAAGTTTCCGGTCACGCACCGATATCAGAATTTCATGCATATACAATGATGGAAAAAAATTTCCGGACATGCTATCATTAAATGGATGCAGGCGTCCTACGGTTTAGGCGTTTTATGGATAAAGGCGTGCTATGGATTAAGGCGTTTTAAGGATTAAGGCGTTTTCAATCAAACAACCTTTATATGATTAATTTTGTTCTATTTGAGTGGGACAATTTTTCTAACATTTGTATTCTTTCAGCATATTACATTCGCCCATAGACGAAAACAAAAATAACAACTGCAACATAACGGTGAACAAACCGCCCATAATCGACTTAACTTTCCACCAGACGAAAGCAAACGATAAATCAATAGACATCATCATCGGGAGGTTAAGTATGAGCCTTTCCGTTCCATTTTCCGAAAAGCTCGCGATGTTCGTGATAGACTGCTTGCCGAAAGACACCATCGATTTAGGTTTCATCAATCACGGTTACGTCAGCGACCACGTGTCCGAAGAAACCCAAGCGAAAGTCGCACCGACGAGTCTAACGATAGCTTTGAGAATAAACCGACCCGAATTCATATTCGTCGTCGAGACGACCTCGAACAAAAAACGTTACTTTATAACGAAAAGCGAAATACTCTCAGACTATTCCAGACACGGGAACAGATTGAATTTAGTCGTGTCGTTGTCCGGATTACATTCGTTGTTTTACGACGTGGGCGTGAACAGCATGGAGCCGTACACCATATTAAAGCAATGCGACGTCGAATTATCGAAATCGTTTACCGACGAAAAAGGCGAAAAAATAACGGCTTCCGTTTCGTCCATACACGTGCAGTTTTGCAATCGCGTTTTCTATTCGATCAACGACATCTTAAACGACATAGTCGAACATTTTAAAATACCGGAAAACGATTCGAGCCCCAAGAGAATTAAAAAGTTGGAAGTCGCGTCGCGCGAAAGCGAAGATCTTTGGGAACCCAGGACGCTGAATGAGTACGTTTGCAACGAAGATTTCGTCGAGACGAAAAGTTCTTTGGTTACCGTCCACGAAATTTTCCTCTTGCCCCGCACGGAATTAGTAATGATATTAGAACTCGAAGATTCGCCGATATTACTGGCGAAAACGACTTTAGAACTCACCATGTACAATTGGTCTTCTTTGCTGAATTGCACGTGTGAATTAACGATCCAAGCCAATTACTTCAACGACGACGTGCAAAACTGGGAGCCACTGATCGATCCGGTCGTCGTCGACGAATACGAATATCGACCTTGGGAATTGCACGTGAGGATATTTCAGGATAAATCCTTACCCATGATGAACATGCTTGAAAATAAAACTAAAAAGACGCACAAGGAGAGGAAAAGCGCTTCGGCTACGACCAGCGAAGAAGAGGAAGAATCCGGTGATGATATGATTTATTTGGAACCGACCAATGCGTTTCATAATCGAATCAACAAGAAAATTAAAACTAGTCTATCGACGTTTTTGGATGACTCCGATTCGGAGAACGAAGATGGGACAATGGAAAAGCTTGCTGCTGCAATTTCTGATTTATTTACTGGGTAAGTTTTATTTCACAATTTATTTCCTGTTTTTGCTTCATTCCATACCTCTGAGTTATCAGTTTCAACTTTCAGATCACTCTTTATTTTCATTTTCTATCCATTCTACTTCAAACTAATTGGTTAAAAAAATTTCTTCACTTATATATTTCTAGAGATTGGAATGAAAGTGACGATAGTGAAACGGACCATTCGAGCGACGGAGACGTGGAATCTGACGAAGAAACGGTAAAACTTAAAACTGAAATGCCCAAAATACAAGAACCTGACACGATAAATTACAAAAAGTCCACGTACATCTTGATAGATACCAAAGACGTATTAAACGTAACCGTAACCCCAAATTTCCTCGAAGTGTTAAACGAACTGCTCACCGTTTACTCGAATAAAACGGTGTCGATCAGTTGCAAGAAGTCGATAAATTTGATCAACGATGTCGGCCCGTTGACGAGAGTCGAGCTCTTTGAAAATAAAGGCACGAAAAACGTCGAAAATAGCATCCTTGTACACTCGAAAACGTACGAAACGCAAGATTCCTGTCCAAATAGTCCGAACAGGGCAAATTTCGTGCCCGATTTCAGCGACGACGGTAACGAAGATATAGATAGGTAATGTTTGGTTTTGAATTATTTGTTGATTTAAAATTTTATTTTGTAAATAGTTACACGGAAGACATGAGCAAAATCGATTTGGAAATGGGTTGTGATTTGGAAGCCACGTCGAGTTTGGAATTTCCGACGAGCAGCACTCCACATCTCTACGAGAAAATAAAGAAACACCATTTGAAAATTCACGTGCCCGGTTTTCAGTCGATTCAGACGAATTGCTCGAAGAAAAGTTGGAAAAAACTCATACGATTGCATTCGTTGTCGTCGAAGAAAGTTTATTATTTGATGGCGAATCACACCATTGGAAAGCATGGAAGGACTATTGTCGTTAGTTCACCTTTGCAGGTATAAATAATATAAAGGTTCCAACCTATCTGAGAATTTTTCGATCTGTCCCAAATTCTTACATTACTAAGAAAATCGAATTAAATAATGTAAGCTCGACTTGCACTTTTCGCTAACGTTAATTTCAGTTTTAATTAACTCCTCCTGTAAGTGACCAATGCTTATCTCGATCTTATCCAAATCTCGACAGGTGTTGCCTAAATCAAATATATTTTAGTATGAGGTGTTGTAGTCGTGTATGTTTTAGCTAAACCAATAAAAATATTTTTTGGCGTGTCGGGCGTTATAAACAGTATATTTGGGAAATACGCCTCCGGGGCGTGATCACACATCATACGGGCGTTCTACAGTGAGATCGAAAAAAAGATTAGTCAAAGTAAGCCATGAACAAAAATCGGCATGTCTTTACTTAAACCACTATTTAATGTCAAATTGACGTTTGTCAAAAATGTTGTCCAAACAAATCAAAGCTTTTCTTTAAGAATTCTATTTTTGAAATGGAAATGAAACAGGAAACGGTAAATGGCAATATTCTTACGTTGCCTGTTATGAAGAATTTCAGGAGCACTTTCCTATTGAACATTTTTGACATTAAGAAATAAATAGTGCTTAAGTAAAGACATGCCGATTTTTGTTCATGGCTTACTTTGACTAATCTTTTTTTCGATCTCACTGTACAACAGTATATTTACGTATCTGGGGGCGTGATCATACATGAGGTACGGGTGGGACTTCGTTTCATGTTTTACGAAAATAAGAAAATTTATCCTTTCAATTTTCAATTTCCGACGTTTTGCATCCGCCAAAATGCCTTTTCGAGATCGAATTTTCGTTTACATCGATCACTGCAAAAGCATCTGTAAACTAGATGGCGGACGTATTTGAAATTTTTGAATTTTTGAATACGTATCCCGACTATTAATATCAGTCATCCGCGATGCGTTTTTCGAAAATTGGAAAATTTCGTATTTCAGTTTTCCATTTTGAAAGATTTTAGAGCCGGAAAGTGCATTTTCGCGCTAAAATTTACGTTTAATTAAATTCACAATTACAAAATTTAGGACACGCCCACAAAATGACATGGACGACGATTTTATCGACTACTAAATATGGACCGTTTCGAAATTATATAATTTGAGAATGAGATTTCATCTTTAAATTTTCTATTTCTCGAGTTTTTACGATTCAAAATTGTACCCTCGAAGAGAAACTTGCATTTTAAATTACATGTGCTTCGACCGAAGCACGTGTGAGTATTATGCGGAAAATAAGAGCGATCTGTGTGAAGCATGACGGCCAATCGGTTAAAACACCCTGTCGGTCTCTCTGAGCGAGCAAAATCGTCCAGGTTCCATTCCGGCCGGTTCACTTTCTTTTTTGCTTGATTTTTCACATTTTTTCACTTTATTTCTTTTTGACCATACGATGTTTTTTTGTAAAATCTTGTTTTAGTATTGGGCATAATAATTATTAACGCGCCGTTTTCATTATATTGTATTAGTGAATATTTTCTTAAAATTAAAAACTAAAATGATAATAGCGTTTTTCATTGCTCTCAGAGAAATTCTGTTACTAATTGCCGTTAACACACAGATAACACGAACCCCCCCCCCTCTCAGACCAGTTAAGTTGTTCAAGAACTTGAGATAAGTGGCGAAAGGGAATCAAGGAAGAAACAAAAATATTTTAAATTCCATTTAAAGTCCTCTATATAAAAGTATCTAAACTTTCTGTATATAATTCCCTTTTAGATACGCAACGAAACTTGTTTTGCTCTGAGCGTCCTTTACCAGCCTTCAGTGCTGCAACAGTTGAATTTAGAACCAGTTGGTGACATAACAAATCCATTTGAAACAACGATGCGAATCGCCGTGTTGGAACCACACGAACAATACAACGTCCCCTTGCATATAGCTTACCACTGCAAATTATTTATTCAACCAGCTTACGCAGAGTAAGTATACCAGATTTTCGATTTTCGATTTCCAACCAAATACCGATTCCTTTTTAGGGGCCACTACGTGTCCGATGCCGGAATTTGGTGGCAAGACTTAGCAACCGATTTGGAAACTGCCCATAATTTCCACTGCAATCCAAAAAGCGATTCAAATCTCGAAGTATTTTCATTGAGAATCACGCTGAAACGCAACATGGAGACGAAGAACTTGCAAACGCATTACATACCGAATTACGTTATTCATTTGCTTCCGCCGTTAATTTTAAACAATTTCCTACCGTATTGTCTGGAAGTGGAGAACGTCGACCTCAAACAGCACATGAAGGTCGAACCCGGCGAAAAATGCAGTGCGTATTCGTTAAATTTATCGAAAGACCAAAAGCTTCAGCTTAAAGTGTGCTACTCGAATCAAATATGGAGCGGGACGTTGAATCTTACCACGCATTTGGACGAAAAGATCGTCCATCTTTCGAATGACGCCAAGGACGATGGATTTAACAAGTTGGCGGTTCACGTAAAAACCGATAGGGAGGGTAGCTGTAATATATATTTTTACACGCCCTATTGGATTATTAACAAAACTGGACTTCCTCTACACGTTAAGGTACAAATCCAAACAAATCAATATTTTTAGTAGAGGGAAATCGAAAGAGATTTTTTTAAATAAAAGTTGCCAACCCAAACCTTTGCCTATGCCTTTGTCTTTGACTTATACATTTAACCTTGACCTATACATTTGACCTCGACCTGTAACTACCTTTATTTATCTTTACCTCTCAAGTCTTGGGCGGTGCTATCATACATTGCGATGACGTCACATTTCTCTAGGATGTGTAGAGAGTCGAACTCTCGAATTCCCTCTGCTAATATTTAATTTCGAATTTTAGGCTTCATCGACGAACACAATTCACGAAAGTTTAGGCGAAGAGATCCTACTCTTTTCGTACAGACGACACGGAAAACAAACCGTTAACTTAAAGGTGTACGAATCCGATTGGTCGCATGATTTTGGGTTGGAATGTGCCGGCACGACCGGTCTCATCGTGTGCAAAGACAACGAACGGAAAAAACGATATTCGTTTTTGCTGTCGATAAAATTGTCGCAAATGTGCCCGCGATTTACGAAAATCGTCACTTTGTTGCCCAACTTTTTGGTGATCAACAGCACGAATAAAGTCTTGAGGTTTATGGAACAAAACGAAAAAACCGATTTATGGATGGATCTGTTGCCGACTCAGTGCGTTCCTTTTTGGCCTGAAACCTCTTCCATGCAGATGTATGTCAAGTATCGGGATAGTAAGACTATTTCTCAGCCTTTTTTAATATCGACTAATCATCATACGGTTTTACGTATGGATAAAGGGGTAAGTAATAGATTCGGCTTAAAGTTCTTTAACTGCTGACATTAACAGAGCTTAATTAATCGTTATCATTTTCAAAATCAAAATGAAAATTCCTCCCCATCAGCCCTGTTAAGTTCCCTGAACTTAGAGCATAATGAGAGGAAAATGGGATAAGTGGTCTAATCGGTTAGTCAGTAGGTTAGAAATCTCAAGGTCTCTGGTTCAAATCCTAGTTGGGTTGGGAAATATAAATCGCTTATAAAGTTGGTAATATTTACATTGAGTTGGCCTTCCAACTGACTCTTCTGATTTTCAATGTTTCCCCAATCCATTTTCCAAGAAATAAAAAAAATAATAATAAACACAAAATACTTTTTCAGACGGCAATTTGCGTGAACGTTTCCGGTGGCTGTACGGACAGTTTTAGGATCACTTTCAACGAATACAAAGACGGCGATGCGCCAATTTTGGTGAAAAATCTGTGCGCGGATTTATTCTTAAAAATACAACAACAGGGACAAGGACAAGTCACCCTGTTAAATCCGTATCATTCGTTGCTGTACACGTGGGACGATCCGACCAAGCCGAGATTGTTGTTGTGGAACGTTTACAACAATAAGGGTTTAGGTTTCAACGTCGATATCTTCAAAGACTGGTAAATCGGTCATTTCTAATAATTACGGTGGCTGATGAAAAATTTTCAGTTACGGAGAGGAAAAAATCAGCTTTCATAGCGTCACACCGGGTATTAACCACGTTGGGAATAGTTCCAGCAGTGACGATTCAGACAGTTGCGATAGTGTGAAGACGACTCTGAACAAAAACGTACGAAGAGATAAAATCGTAATTTATTGGATTTGCTATCGCGAAGGTCTCCAAAAAATTCTACTTTTCACCCAAGAACAAAGGATATACAACGACGTTCAAAAATCGTTCTTCGCCGAACACAGCGATATCGAATGTTTGCTTTCGTTGACCGGTATCGGTGTGTCCCTTTTTACAACGACGAACACAAATAAGGAACATTTCTACACGTCGATGTCCGACGTTCCAGCGACTTGGGAAGTGAACGTCGGTCATAAATGGAAAACGTTAACTCTAGAACTGGCGTCGTGGATCGAAGACAAGTACAGATTACCGTACAAAAAATGTCAGTTGAAAGACTACGTCCACATAGACTTCGAAAAAATGTTCATGCTGAAGCCGTTCTTCGCCGAGCTTAAACGAACTTACAATCCGGCCGTCTATCTTCAATTTCGAAAATCCCAAAATTATCAATACGTAAACTTCAAAATACAGTCGTTGCAGATCGATAACAAGCAACCGTCGTCGAGCGATGCAATAGCTTTGTGTTGTTTACCCTCGGACACCATGAAAGCCACGCCCATTTTGGAATTTTGTTTTTTCAAAAATGTTTACAAAGATTTCGACGTCTATAAGTTGATTCAAATAAATGTGCAGGATTTCTACGTTAATATTGAAAGTGAATCGTTCCTTTATGTTTCAAATCTATTCACTGAGCATAAGTTGACGCCGGAAACGTCAGTGCTTTACAGAAAAGACTTGAGTTTTATACGCACACCATTAACTATTTCACCAAAGGTAAGTCCACATCATAAAGTTTATGAAAAAAAACCTTTATTTGAAATATCTACTGCATAATTCCCCATTTCAGTTTTTAATTTAATTGCGTATTTCTTATGCTCTTTGCATTTCTTCAATCTTTCCAGACACGCTATCGTTCATGATTCTCCACCATCTCCATCCATTCCCTTTCCTTTCCTTATCTTCCTTCCCTTTCTCGCATCCCGTCCATCGGTGCATCCACTGGTCTCTTCCCTGTTCCCCCAGCCAGTATTTATTGGCTCTTTCTTTAATTCCGCAACTAAATTTTGCAATTTTTCTTTAATCTCCCAACCTCCTTCTTCCGTCTTATCTAATTAATTATAAAGTACATATATAATTTTTAACGAATTCATTCAAGGACTACGAGTTGAACAAATCGATCATCGAAAACTTACACTTTTCGCAATTTGGGATCCAACTGAATATAGCACATAAAGGCCAACAAATTTCCAAAAACGGATACATAATAACTAAGCTCCTCGATTATTTATTTCCCACGAATTTATCACCGTACATGCCAGCGGAAGGTGTCAGACATAAGTATGACGTACGCTTCCGTCCAGCAATAAATAAATAAATAAAATTACAGAATTGCCCCTTTGGAAATCGTCGATGTGAGAAAAACATTTTCGGAATCGCTGGCGGACATTTGGACGCACTTCGGTTCGCATTTTTTGCAACAGTACTATTCGCAAGTGTTGGGCCAACAGGTCCTGGTGAATCCTTATGCGATACAGGCGGTCCCATCAAAAGAGGTAATACTAAAATAAAATTTCAAAAAAAAAAAATTACTTTTACAGATGAGCGTCAGCGATTGCGAAAAAGTATCGGACGTCGTATTATTTGGATGCAGGTGTTTTTTGGGGCACGTGAATATGTCATCGGCCGCGCTCGAACAGTGCGTCATGGACATATTCGCAAATCAAAACATCGAAAATATACAGAGAATTAGGCGGCACAATTCGTACCACAAATCGAGCGCGATTCCAAAATGTATCACCGCGTCGACGAAAAATTTCAACCCGGGCGTCGTGTTGGCTTTTGAACAAATCATTACGAAAAATCAAAACGGTAATTTATTTACAGACATCTGTGAATTTTTTATTAAGTCCTTCTTTAATATTTTTTTCAAAAAGCTGGACTTCAATGCGACGGCGAAGTTTTCTTCAGGAGTACGGGTAAAGCCCTCCACTCACTCATAACTCGACATTCGGACGAAAAATCAAATAGCGTACAGGTGGCCACCGAAGCTTTACGAAGGGCCAATATACTCGGCGAGCCGATTAGAATCCATCAAAGACTCACCAGATATTTCAACGCCTATTTGGTAAAGCGTTCCTTAAATTTCTGGCTATTTGAACTGAGGTTTGTTGTTTAGGGTCTGAAACCGCATTCCATGTACGATTCGATGGGATGTTACCTATTAGAAACGATCGGAAACGGACGATTTAAGAACGATGTTTATTGGGCTCATGCAGCCATCGATAAAATGGGGAAATCCATCGTTATTGTTAGTTTGGAGTGAGTATGGTTTTCATCATTTCAAAAAAGTTTTAAATTATATATTTCCTTTTAAACCCTCATTATTAATAAAATTTTCAACAATTTTTCAGGCATATAATACGTATCAATAAATGTCGAATTTGGGGTCCTTGGGAATTGGAATGGACTATAGATTTGGACGACATGGTCTCAGTACCGCAGGTCACCACAAACGAACTAGTTTTTAACGTAAGACAGGTAATCAATAAATAAGTTTTTGACTTGCAAATAATGTTTATTTTTTAGGGCGATTTTATGACTTCAAATGAAAATTTGAAAATAAACGGAACAAAAGACACGCTAATTTGGTTGCAGGAGAAGATAGAGCAGGCTATAGTGGTCAGCATGGAAGATAAATCGTGGACCATCACTGATGTTTAATGTGCATGTATCAATATTTTCCGGCTTATGTAAAGTTTATTTGTTCAAAATAAAACTTATTCATGTATAACTTATTTTATTGGAAACGAAGACATTTTTTTTAGACTAGCGGAAGCAACACTGAGATGTTCATTACAATTGTGGGCGAAACGTCCAAAAATGGAACAAAGAAAGCTAATTTTTAGATAAATTAATTTAAGTAATTTTATTATGTACAATACACAATTTATTTACAATATTTAAAAAGTGAGTAAAATTAAGTATAGACGCTTTTAAAAATAAAACGTTTCATATAATTCTAATACTTTTGGTTTTATTCGAAACTTTTGGGTCTTCTTTGGAGAGCGTATCTTTCAAGGGAGCGTTTCCAGTTTCGGGCAAGAAAAGCACACAACTTCCACCGATAAGTCCACATCCACCGACGATCACTAACGGAATACATGAATGTATATTGGCCTGAAAATAATTTTTGATAAATCCAAATTAGTGTGGAAAAATTGAAACTCACCAACTCCCAAAGATATGGTACCAACATTAAAGCTATTCCTGCGGAAACATTGCTGGCACCAACTCCCAAATTCCTCATCGTCGTCGGATACAATTCCGCTGTGAAAACCGGCATTACTGCGTTTGACGAACTGACGAGAAATTTTCCCGTCATCGCCAAAGACGTTATCAACCATTGAACGTCTCTTAACGCGTAAGTTATCGGTAAAATTAATAAACAAGAAATGCCAGAAAACATCAAAGTTAAAGACAAAGGCCACCTACGACCCATTTTAAGTAGAAATATTATGCTTATCGCGATCGCTGGGACCTCCACCAAACCAGACAACACCTAAAAAAAAAAAAATTTAACGATTTTTCAAATTAAAGCAAACCACTTACAGAATTGACGTACAGATTTCCACCAATATTTCCGACGTTAAGAACGAGTCCGTAATAGACGAGATACACCGTGAACCAAATGATGGAAAGAAAAAGGGTAATCTTCCTCATTTTTGGCGTCCTGAATAAATCGACGATTCCAACCGGTTCGGTTTCTCTCGAATGTGTCGATAATAGTAACTTATCCAAATTAGCCGGCAGTTCTATCCTGTTGACCAGAGCTGCGTTTTGGAGTATGTCCTTTACTTGTTGCGTCTTTCCCATTGCGAGAAGCCATCTTGGAGATTCCGGAATGATCCACCTGAAATATTCTACGTTTTAATTTTTTGATAATTTCGTTTTGAACGTTTACCATAATCCCAAGAATAGTAAGCACGGTAACGATATGGCTAATTGTAATTGTCTCCAATCTCTCAATAGCCAAGCTATTCCGGCTATTGTTACGTAACTTAAAGATACGGGAAACAAATATGATATTCCTGCAACTGTTCGCCAGACTCCACCAACCAGCTCTATGGATAATACAAATCCACTGAACACCACCGACACCGATATGAAGCCCAAACATGCTCTTAAAATGAAGTACAGTTCAAACCAAGGAGCCAAGGCTATGGCTGTACCTAGAATTTGAATTATTTATTTATTAGTACTGATTTTATGTAAATTGGATATGATAAGGTTACGCCAATTTAGAAAATGAAAATAATTTTCAAAATGTGATTTTTTTCCAATGTTGACGGAAAAAATCGACGTGTATCTTCTTCAGGTATTTCATGCAAATTAGATATAAGGACTTTGTGTGGATATAATGTACGTCTTCTTCACATTACAACATTAATCTTTAGATAATTTATAAAAATTAAATATACAGGGCGAGTTTTTTCGGGTGTTTAGTATGGGGATCTTGGAAACTAGCGGGGATAAAGAGACGATTAAATGGCGAAAGAATTCCAGTTTTACTCTGTTATAATTGACTTTAGAAAAAATGTGTAAAGGAAAAGTTGTAAGTAATTACGTGCTTAATAATACTGTCTGTCTTAATTTATCGTTTGTCATTCTCTGTTTATTAGTTTATCGGAAATTATTTTTATTTAAAATTCTAACTCCAACGGAACCAACAAAATAATTATGTTTATGATTTCGAAATTAAAAGAAATTTAGTAACTAATTTGAATTTTATTATCAAACGCGATGTGCATCTATCAATTGTTTCCATAGCGTACTACTTGAAGAGTTAGAAAATTAAAAAAAAAAATGGCCATAATTTATTTATTTACAAAAATAACTAGGTCGAGTGGTATATCAACAGAATCGTTGAAAAACGGCCTTTTTTATAAAGTCATGGCCGACTATGCTTTCCGTTAGAAAAAACACAAGTTTGTGTCATAAGTTATGTCTCATAATTCAGAAATTATAGCTTAAATAAAAAATTCGGTTAGACAGTATTATTAAGCACGTAATTACCTACAACTTTTTCCTTTACACATTTTTTCTAAAGTCAATAATAGCAGAGCCATAGGCATGGAACAAAATAACAAAAAAAATATTTTTTCGAGATATCTAGTTAGCCATGCATTTTTTCCAAGAAACAAAAACCTCATTAATTGAGCTCGTAAGACTGGAATTCTTTCCCCATTTAATCGTCTCTCTATCTCCGCTAGTTTCCGAGATCCCCATATTAAACATCTGAAAAAACTCACCGTGTATATGGACCATAATATGGTCAGAATTATTTATTATACTCTTACCCAAAATTGTTTGTATAAAGACCGAAGCCATCAGCGTCTTTTTCCTACCATATTTATCGGAAAAAATACCACACACGAATCCTCCAAGAGCCACTCCGGCCAAAAACATCATTTCCGAGACGTTGTTCAGATGTTTTCGATCGCAAAGCAACTTGAATTCCGATATGAGCGTTTCGCCTGTGAAAAAATTTCGTTCGTGTAATTAATCGATGCATGATCGTCGTCGGTTGCGTAAGACAACGATTTGTCTTTCGAAAGGCCGGTCACCTTTCCATTTTAATGCGAAAATCAGGTTAGAATTAGAAATGCCATTTGTCGGTCTTAATGATGGAAATGGTAACAGCACGACTCATTAAAATAGTAATTGCGGCATTCTCATTGTAAACCGTGCACGTGCCTTACGATAATGAATTTAATGTGTGAACAGTGGACTTATTATATTTGCGAATTATAGTTTTTCTATTCCCAAGAAGCATAAAAAATTTCAGTATGAACTTTGTATGTATTACTTAATTTCTTCATTATTATTATTATTTCTACCAGAAGATTTTAAGACTTGGTTAAATCCCCAAAACCTACAAACACACCTTCAAGTTAGATGATGTATAAGTACACTGACTGATTGATTAGTGAATTCCAAATAAAACAAAACTTCATGGCGATTTTTTGCATTTTGTTTAATTTCTCGATAATTTAAAGCGTCTTTATTGGTCTATTGCCGACATTTCAACAATTTAATGCCGTTCGTCGTAAATATCACAAATTGCAAACATTATTGTTGCGCGCGTGAAAATTATGCAATTTACTAGCAGAAATAACACGAAACACCACAATCTTTCATCTTACGACGATAAAAAATAAATTGCATTTGCAATTTTAAAACGTAATTATGAGATTAAAAATCCCACAGTTAACGAAGCTGAAAGTTCACAAGGAATGTCATTAATTTATGTAACAGTTTATTTAGTGTTTGAGAGCGTCCGTTACGTCAACGGCGACGATGATCTGTAATGTGCTAGTTTTTATTTACGATCGCAGTTGATACGGCCCAGATCATTGACGGGGCCCCACTTACATGGGTCCCCTTTAGATATTAGAAGACGGGTACTTTTCTTTTGTTAATTTTAAATTGCCACTTCCACCGTTGACGATGATGATTGACGTTAAGTAGGGAGTTCAACTTTAAAAGTTTCTGACTAAACAAGTTTAAGGATCAAAATCAGTTGTAAAAAAAAAATTAAAATCTTTTTTTTTTTTAATTGGATAATACGACAAATATTAATCATACCATATCCAGCAAACTCCCAAGATTCGCACTTAATAAACTGAGGATCGGGCAAATTTGGAATGTCGTATATGTGATGCGTGGAGAAATTTATCGAGCTGATGTTTACAATCGAACATATTCCGTTCGGTTGCGTGAAGTTTTTCCACACAATCGGGTCCATGTCGGTAAAGTTTTCCGGTCGGGCGCACCAAGCATCTCTTTCTGCCGCGTGAAACGTCGGTGAAAATATGTGCCAAGTGCAAGGTATGTTAAACAAAGATAAAAGAAACGTCAGCTGCAACTGCCAACGACCGTATTCACCAACTGACGTCGATATTATATCATCATCTTCTTCCTCTTCCGCTATCTTGTTTTCTTCAGGCATCCCTATAAAAAAAAAAAGTTAAGTCTTATAAATTGTTTTGGTTTTCACCAAACAGGGCTGGTACTGAATGTCGGTGTGGATAAAAAGAATTTAAGAGGCCTCAACAAAATAACGACAAGGTTTAAAATGATGAACAAATCAAGAACAAGTTGAAGCAGACGTCTATCGTCTATCGTTGAAAATTTCCGAACGTGCGCAACATTCAGAAAATGTTTAGTTTTCTTTTATTCATATATGTGCCATTTCAAGATAACAACTGTTGCAATTTTTTTAGCAAGAACGCTGCATCCATCTAATGATACCAGTGCATGTCCGGAATTTTTTTTCCATCGCTTTACATTCAAAATAATGGTAAAATAGTATAAAATTATATTTATTAGTAAGTTAGATTTAGATTTTTTAAAATATGTTACGTGGTTCGAAACGACTCATCTTTGGTTGTGACACTTGTGACGTTATTATACAGTTTAGCAGTGAAGTTATACGCAGTTTGGTTGGCTGACAATTTTTTTTCTTTCGAAAACTACGAGACTTTTGTTAGTGTTGTTTGATTTGTATTGCCGAATAATGGAGAGTGTAAGAAGTTTTTGCCGGCACTAGGTATACTGAAATCTGACTCAACAGTGTCAATTTTTTTCTGTGAAAAAACTTGTTACTCTAGAACTCCGACTATACCCGTAGAGCACCAGCCAAGCCACTTCGGGCTTCACTGATTACGAGTAAATTAACGACAGGTTTTAATAACTAAATTAACTACACTGTAAAATAACGTCTTTCGTGTCGCGTCGTACGTCACGTGATCGGAGGACCGTGTTCGCGGGAAATTCATTTAATTAAATTGATTTTATATTATTTAATATAAAATAAAGAGAAAAAATAGTCATGATTCATTCATACAAAGGATAGAATTGGAACGTCATCGCATAAATTAGCTGGTCGATGGTTGTTAGCAGGATTTTGACAAAGAATAATGCAAAATACAGAAAAGGAAAGAAGCGTTCACAAAGTACGGCACGTGGGCTGTCTGATTTTGATCATTAAAAAAAAAAAAAATTTTTAAAATTGCAAAATCATTAAAAAAAAATTGCAAAATCATTAAAAAAATTGCAAAATCATTAAAAAAAATTAAGCAATCATTATATAATTTTTTTGAAAATTTCGATTGCGGGACGAACCCAATCTGCAAATAAACGTTTTTATTGATATTTTTGTTTCATGATTATTTTTCAAATCACTCGTTCTTAATTTTTCTTATATTATTATTATTATTGTCATCCACAAAAGCAACGTCTTTCAAATCACTCTTGCTTTGACCAGAAAAATTGTTATGGCACCGTTAAAGAAACCGCGGCTCCGGTCCGCAGATTCGTTCATCCGCGCCCCACGTTGGACGCCAAATTTTTACGGCGCCGCTGAACGAATCTGCGGACCCAAGCTGCGGTTTCTTTAACGGTACAGATACCTTTATAACTATATTACGATTGCTATCGTACTTTTTTTGCACCGTTTAAGTATATTCTTACCGTGATGATAATCTCTAGCATTATTCGACGATTTCGTTTGTAAGTGCTCTTCGTCATTATTATCCTGCGATAATTCGGAACACAAATGTTCAGATTCCAAACAGTAGTCGTCACTAGTGTTATTAACATCACTATTGCTCATTACTTAATTTTAAACAAGTTCCTTTATGATTTGAATTTGGCGGGCCAGTCATAATAACATGTCGTCCAAACTACTGGCAAAACTTTTGTCACCACTCTCATCGCATTAAGATTAGATCGAAGATAATTATGGCAACATAGTTAGTGCATATATAAATATTTGTGAAAATAGGTTAAATTATTTCAAAAAAGGCCTTGTTATCACACATTGATTGATTTTTTTTATAATTTCAAAACTGATAACTAGAGCGGCTTTTCTGAACTCCGATTAATTAATGTGTAAGTTGTTCGCAGTATTAATTGTGCTATCATTAATTGAAAAAAAAAAAATTTATTTCCAATTTTATGACGTCAAAGAAAACGCGTCAAAGAAAGGCGCTATTGCGCGCTTGATGATTTTTCAAACTCGAACACAAATCGATCAGTCAACGATGAAGTCTGTTTTTATTTAAAGCGGCATATGGACGCATTCAATCCTTTTAATTAAAAAACTTTTATCGCGTATTTTTTTGTATATTTGTATATAAACATTCATCTATTTCTAACCTTGGTTTCAGCGTGTTTGTGGGAATTTAAATGTCATTTATCAACAAAAGAACGTAAAAAAATCAACAAATTTGATCGTTCGTTCTCACGGTCTGGATCACGAGCGAGGTTAAGTTTCCGAAAACGATGTAATTTATTAATTTCTATAAAATTTCCTATTTGACATTATAAACAAACATTATTTATAAACAAACAGTGTAATTAATAACACTTAGATATTAATTATGATTTTGTAACATCGTAAATCGTTGATAAGTGTGTTTATCTGACAGAAAACACAGTATTAACCTATTTATATAATCGTGCAGTGAAGTTCTGTTATTAAGTGGTGTGTGATTACATGCGATTATAAACAATTAAAGAAAAATGTGTATATAAAGGACTAATGTATTATTTATATTCGTCGATAGTTCTGGCGATTAGGTCGTTGCCATTTGAAGTGGAGAGTTTCTGTGATCTACATTTCTAGATAGTGGGATTGTGGTTGGAATAGTTTCAACTCGTTTATACGCGATTATAAAAACTTAAATATCATTGGATTCGTAAGATTTCATCTTTCCTCAATATATGCCTTAAAAAATATTATAATCATTCTTGTTTCTTTTTTATAAAACAGCAATCAGAATTTTCTATGAGCTATTTTTTTGCCTCAGAGTATGATTACATCCTGATGAGGCTTCTCAATTGAGAAAACCTCTTCACCTCATATCAACTAGAAATTAGAAACTAGAACCTACAAACTAGAAAAAAATGTGCATGAGTGACCATTTGAAAGTGATTAAAAATTAAACAGGAGAAAACTATGTCAAAGATAAATAATTCCCACGATCATTTACAAAATAATTTGATTGGAATCACATTGTTATAAGCTTCGACCGGATTTTTATTATGTGAAATCAGAAAATTTAAATAAACGTTATGTATCTTATTTAACCATGAATTTTTGAATAACCTGTATATTAAAAATATTTTCTTAACATCAAATTCTTGGTTATAATTGCTTGAAATTATACTTAGAAAGGAACTAATTTTTTCGTAATTAATTTCTTCATCAGGTATTATCAGCTTGTTAAAATTAAATTCGTGAGTGTCTTTCGTGTATTTAGAAAATGCTGTGTCGTATCATGTTGTATGCTGTAGTAAATTTATGAGTGTATACATTTTTTTAAATGTCGTGTTGTTTGTCCGATGAATGTCACAGGAAAATTTTAACGATACATTTTTTAAGCAACATGTGTGTGTTTATCTTTGAAAGTAACGCTGTAATTGTGACTAAAAGTTATTTACCGTGTTAGTGTTTTTATGAGCAATTTTACGTGGTTTTAATATGTTATTTAATTCATTGTAATATAAAGAAATGGAACATATGCCTTGATCAACGAGGCTATTAATAACACTTTTCTTATAAATCGAAGGACATTTTGAATAATTTTCGAAATATAAAACTCTCCAACTTTTTCTTTTATTTTTACGCTTTATGAAATATTGAACAAGCTGTATATAATAATTATAAAGCATTGACTTGTATCAAAGGATATCAAAGGATATTCGAAAAATAAATTACTCTTGATGAAAGTGATGTGTTTAAAATTTGTGTCTAAAAAATTTATATAAAGATTTTCATTTTATTTCTTTTATATCAAAAGATTAAATGATTGAAGGGCTTCAGAGGAAAAGAAGAAAAAATGAAAATATGGGAAAATTTACAACATTTTGGTAGGATAGTCGATACTTAGATACAGATGAGAAAGCACGGGTGAATAGAAAACAGCTGTTCCCAGGGAACTTAAACAGGACATGGAAATGTCGAGCAACAAAGAAGAAAAAAATAGTGACGGAAGTGGTATGTATGCAAAGAGAAGAAAAACGGGGCACATGTGGAGAAAAGATACAAAGAAACAGTTGAATATATTTAAGTTGATGCGAATAACATTTGTTGTAAATATTTATACATAAATAAACTTGTTATTTGCGACGGCTTTTTTTAATATTTACAAAACAAATATGAATGAAAATTTATCATCATTATTATTGATTACGGATCATTTACATTGATGTTCGTAATTTGCAGTGATTTTTAAAATAAAAAAAAAATCAGTTACTTTTATTTTGACATTTTATACGTCATTATTAAACAAAAGCTAAAACTAATTAACATTTACCAACTATTGACCCATTTTCTAAACAAATGAAAACAACTCGTCACTGACCTAGACCTAGCAAAAATAAAATTCGTTCACCCGGGTCGTAAATTTTGATCTGAGTCAAGGCTCAACCGCACGTCGGAGTGAAAGCCTTCGGGATTTTCGTCCGTACATGTAAACACAAGGTGAACTAATAAATGTCAATGCTCCTGTGTCTTATTCAGTTGACGTTGATACGACGTTTGAAATGCCGTTAAAAATACGAAATTTTGTATTATCGGAGATTGCGGCTGACCATGTAACGCTTTTAGTAAATAAATTGTTTTTAATTCGATTAAAAGAAGCTGACAACTTTTAGATACAATTTGTTATAACTTTGTACACGCCCATGTATTAATTTCCGTACGTACTTTTGACATTTTCAATTGTGCTGTAAACATGAAACTAATTGGCGTTTTTATCCGCGATTATAAATTGGTACCAATGGATGTGGAGTTCAACAGCCCCAAAAGTATATTCGTCCTTGTTGATGGAGAATGTTATTTTTCGGATTTTTATTAGAAAATTAGGTTTAATTTATTTAAAATTATTTTATGTGAGAATTAACCTCATGATGACGTAGACCAATGACATTTTAAAACCAAGATCACATGCACCAATCAGAACAATCTTATACTGAAAAGATTACATGGTGCTTTTCTTGCCGATACGTCATAGTTTTTGACTTAGTAGCCATGACAACTTTCAAAATACATTAAATGTCATTTTGACAAACGTCAATGTTATAATTCATTCGGTTAATACTCCAACCAAAGATCATTCGTAGTCAACTTTTGTCTGGCAAGATTTTAATTTATTCACAATGATTGCTAAAGGCAATTAAACTCGACCAATTTCTTTTCGTCAAATTGGTCTCGTTTAATTGCCAAGCAATCACTGCTCGTAAATTTAATGAAAATCTTTCCGACAAAAATTGAGTACTCATTATCTTATCTATGATAAGTTTCAACGCGTAAATAGTAAAAAAAATGGTCAAGATAAATAGATAAGACTTTGTGAATAATTCAATAATGAAGTATTCAATGGCACGGATTAACGAAAGAAAAATGCACTTGGCCAATGAATTAGGACAAAGATTTGCGAAGCGAAACTCACAGAAAATGCTTGCTTCGTTGCTTCAGAAAAATGTGTTAAGCTATTTCCAAGCCACAATCATCAGATCAGAAATTTTATTTATTAATTTCAATAGAAACATCAAAAATAATCATTGAAATCCAAGTTTTCAAAACATAATATTAATTTTCTTCACGTGTTTAATTTCTGTTGCAATAATAAATCGAAGCATAATACAATTTTTTTGATGTTGTATACACGTTATTTCTTATTAATACATACATTGTATTTATTGTTGTACCAAGAAAAATATCGAATATAAATTGTTGAATAAACAAACGGAATTATACTTTATTATAACGGACTTACGTAAGTCTGTATTTGTATTTCATTTTATTTCACCGAAATAATTTAAACAGTGTCTACAGTTTTAATTTATATTGTAATTGCCGGCAATTGTTGGTTGGCTCCCTAGAACGGTTAGTGAAATTGTTAGGACGCGTTTATAGAAGATGCGGTGACGATTACTCATCGTTGAATATATTTCCAGGAATACCAGTCTAATTTTACTAGTCCATCGTTTGATGGAACAATCGATTATATAATTTTCGCAATAGATCTTAAAAAATATATAATTTAGATTGATGTAAATAAAGTATAAATCGACGATATTTATTCTTTTTTTTTTTTTTGATATATACGATCTCGTGTAAATAATAATGTAGAGATTAACATGGGAAAATCAACCTTTGGGAAATACACACTGTAATCATAATACCGGACTCTCAGTGTGAAGCCGGCCATACATTATCGGATCGGTCCGATAATGAATGGCCGGCTTGAGAGTCGAGGGTTCGAGTCGCGCCTGGGTAGGAATTTTTCTCCTGGCGTGTCCGGTACCCTCCTGAGTCAGCTTTCGCTGTTGGCATAATTAACAGTGCTACATCTCTTACGGCGAGGAGATGATAGTAACAAAGCCATGGAACACTTTACACACACAAATTACACTTAAACGGTGCCTCGTTCTTCTCGAAAAGGAGAATATTCACCAGGAAACCATTCACAACTTGATCAATAGCATGCCCAAAATGGAAGCAGTGATAACGGCTAGAGGAGGATCTACACATCTACACGGTACTGAATTCAGTTCCTACAAATTTACTATCACATTCAACTTTTTTTAACTTTTTATACACACAATTTTTAAAGTGTTTGACATTATTGTTTCTTTCTGTTATTTATTCATGTTTTTTTATTTTTTTCGAAAATACCATTCTAATTTGTCAAACAATAGTTAAAATCATTTAATTATAATATCAAGTAGGAAGATTTAAAACTTTGCAAAAATAAAAATAATAATGAGAAGTTTTACTGATGCGTTAATTTTGTGCAAGAATTTATTACAAATAGTGTTTAGAACATTGATAATGTTGTTTGTGCATATACGAAATGTATGTGTAGTACACAGTACCTCAATTTGGGTTGCATAATCATCTAAATCTCCTATCTAACACTGCTTTACGTGATTGTTTACTATTCGATTTGTAATACAGACATTCGTGTTTGGTTGACTATATTTTGAAACCGAAGGGACAAAGTATAATCAATAATCAGTATACAGTCAATATATTCATTGTCCTGTGAAATGTTTTTACATTGGTCTTCTTAGGTGATCTTTCTAAGACAATATAAATTATTCAAGTTTCCAATACTGTACAAAAAGTACTCTTTCAAGTATTGTGAAACTGAAGTGTGATATAAAATCATTGTTCCTTGTAAAAATGGATCGATAGTTTATATGTTTATATTTTTCGGTTAGGCCATTATAAAACAATAGTGACGCAACGCTAATTTCTAAAGTATATGCTCAAATAAAGAATTTTTCTCATAATAAAGAATAAAATCTACACATAATTGATACACTTTTTTTAATGTATATTAATATAGTAACAATATTATATTTAAGTGCGTAAAACCTGAAAACAGATGGATAAGATTTATGTATATTGTCTTATTGTTTATCTTTACTCAACAGTATACATTATTTGTTAAAACACTAAAAGTTGTAGACCATTTTAAAACATATAACCTTCATATTTAGTTGAAAATGTTCCGAAATGAGAGTTTGTGAGTAGAATTTTCGAGCTGCATTTCTATTATAAAAGTATACGTGTTGAACTCTTTTCTTTTATTACATTTCACTGTTCAGATTTATGTTATTTAATAAATATTTTAATTTTATTAACTGAATTTTTCCCCAGCGAATTTTTATAAATTAAACATAATATTTTAATTTTGTTAACTGTATTAATTACAGTAAAGCTCCACAGTGAGTTATTATTGTTCTAAAAGAATTATTATAAGTGTTTCAAAAGAATTATTATAAGTGTTCCAAAAGAATTATAATAAGTGTTCTAAAAGTATTAAAACAATTATTAAAGTATGTATTACAAATAAGTGGTAATAAACTTCATATACAGGAAATATTAAAATATTTTTTAACGAAAAACTGAAGAGCTGCACGCAGTTTACTTTCATCTAAAGTATGTATCTCTCTTAAAATATTAACTTGTGATATTTGATGTTTCTGGTAAATTTTTAACATGAATACTAATTAATATACTATAAAAAAATGTATGAAAATTTATGTGAATCATAAAATTTATATATTCGTTGTGTTAATTTATTTTTTAATACGGGTTTGTGGATAATTATGAATTTTTAATGTATTCTTTGCCTTTTGTAATGCAAGCAATATTTTTACAATCAGGGCAAGAGAAACAATTTAATAATGATATTATTTTTATGAAATAAATTTAAAACTAAAAGTTATAAATCTTGTTTAAATTAAAAATGTATCTTTTTTTTTTCTTTCTTGAGCGTGCAACCAAATTGAAACTCGAGTTGTGCAATAAAATATATTTATTACAACAAACCAAATATAATAAATATAAAAATGTGTTTCGTAATCTTTATCAAGCAATAAATATATTTGACGTTTGTTATATTTTAATATGGAAACCTTTTTATAAAAATAGTTTACTATGAATTTGTTCCATCAATTAGTTCAAAAGGTTGAAATATTTAAACATAAAAGTAATTAATGAATCAAACTTTACAATTCCTAAACTCTATTGCGTCCTACGTTACGACTTCTATATAATTACATTCTATATAATTAAATATTACAGCAATAGCTGGAGTATATATAAGTCGTAACGTGGGACGCAATAGGGTTTAGGAATTGTAAAGTTTAATTCATTAATTACTTTTATGTTTAAATATTTCAACCTTTTGAACTAATTGATGGAACAAATTCATAGTAAACTATTTTTATAAAAAGGTTTCCACAGTAAAATATGACAAACTTCAAATATATTTATTGCTGAGTCCGGAGCGTGGTTGCAAGAAATACCATCAAAAAATATTGGCTCCTTTTTGGACAAACAAATTTTCCAAACTTGCGTTTGCCTCAGACTCGGTTGCGACCTTTTCCAGAGTCATTTCTGCCGCTGCGGTTTATTTGTTAACGAAAGGGGCACGCATGGCCTTAGTTGTCCTAAGAGCAAGGGAAGATTCATAAGGCACACTGATCTCAATAACATTAGTGTCAAATTCTTGGTTGATAGAATACTTATCTTTTTTTTTTTTCCTTTCTTGAGCGTGCAACCAATTAAAACGCAAGTTGTGCAATAAAATATATTTATTACAACACACCAAATATAATAAATATAAAAATGTGTTTCGTAATCTTTATCAAGCAATAAATATATTTGACATTTGTTATATTTTACTATGGAA